>JANPWX010000215.1:1104322-1363126 GCA_024734555.1 Trochalopteron elliotii
AAGGAAAAGGAAAAGGAAAAGGAAAAGGAAAAGGAAAAGGAAAAGGAGAAGGAAAAAGAGAAGGAGAAGGAGAAGGAGAAGGAGAAGGAGAAGGAGAAGGAGAAGGAGAAGGAGAAGGAGAAGGAGAAGGAAAAGGAAAAGGAGAAGGAAAAGGAGAAGGAAAAGGAAAAGGAAAAGGAGAAGGAAAAGGAAAAGGAAAAGGAAAAGGAAAAGGAAAAGGAAAAGGAAAAGGAAAAGGAAAAGGAAAAGGAGGGGCAGAGATGTGAGGAGACACCAAGGAGCTGCTCTTGTGCAGCAAGGATTTGGGGGCCCACAGGAGGAGCCGTGCTCTTGGGAGGAGACACTTCGTGCAGAAGAGGAATACCCCGATGGCCAGTGGCCTGCTCATGACCCATGGGGAACAGGGAAACCCCAGGCGACTGCAGCCCATGGAGAGCCTGTGCTGGAGGCTGTACACTGCACAGAGAAGGGGGATGCCCAGTGCAGACCAAGTAGCAGGAGTAAGAAACTCTTACACACAACTCCAACTTCCTGCATGGCACATTCAAGGGAAGTTGGATGGTCTGAGTTTAACTCACAGTGAAAACAAAGAAGTTGACAGAAGAAAGGGGTTGGAAGATGTGCTCAGCCTAGCTATGTCTTCTTTTTTAACCTCAATTACAGATCAGTGATTAGAAATTTATATTAACTGGGAATGAATTAAACTAAATGTAAGCTCCCTGAGGGAAGTCTGTTTTTTCTGCAACACATCTATAAGTTCTTATATTTTTTATGGGTGTTTCACTATCATTCAATTGATGAGATTAATCAGAAAAAGGATATAAAACTGCATTGTCAGCTTAATTATTACCATTAGTCTTCCCCTAGAAGAGGTCTGATATAAGACTAATTTCAAATATATACTCAAATGAAACTTATGGCTCTGATAACCACAGCAGATGTTCAGGACTGTTTGCTCTTCATTCTTTTTGTTTACATTATATTGCAATGGTTCGATGTTTTTACAGTGGATACAAACCTGGAAGTATGTCTTGCTTCTCAAGTACCAGAATGTACACAGCACCACTTACTTCCAGCACTGTGTTCAAACCCTTAACTGCAAACTGGAAATTTAAACTGGGCACTTATTTGAAAATTGAGTGTAAAGAATGAAAAAGATTTCTGACTTGAAATAGCGTTAGTAATGAGTAACTGAAAGCCACAAAGCATTTTTTATCCAAATACACTGAATCATTCAAGTAGTGAAAAATAAAGTAGCCATTCTGACTCTTACTGCAGTATAATCCCTCTTAGATATGACTTCCTAAAGCATAGACCATTCCGAGACTGACTCCTCAGTAGGTTGAAACCACAGCTTCTCTAATAACCTAATAGAGCAGTTACAGCAAGTTGACAGGAAAATGGCAAGGATATAATAATTGATTAAAAGGGTGATCGGGATAGTGCAGTTTCTCTCAATACTGATTAAAGCAAACAAACCAAATATTACATGGCATTTACAAACCAAAATTCTTTCCCTTTCAAAATGCAAAGAGCCTAATTAGACAACCATATGAAGAAACAGATGCATAATTTACTGTTGGGTAGACATTACATAGCAGTAGAATCACACTGGATATTTCTAGTGTCAAAATTTTTCCAGCATATTTTATTATTTATTACTTCCTCAGGGAAGATTGAGGACTCATAAAACATCATTGACCAAACTGTCCAAATATCTCCTTTTACGACAAGGTGACCCTCCTGGTGGTTTCAGTAAAAAGCCTTTGACATAGCATACTCCTGGAAAAGCCCATGGCTTGGGCATTTTCATTCTTCACTGGGTTAGGAACTGGCTGGAGAGCCAAGCCCAGAGGCTGGCAATGAATGGTGTTGCATGCAGCTGTCAGCCACTTACTGATGGTGTCCCCCAGGGTTCAGTGTTGGGTCCCATCCTGTTTAATATCTTCATTGATGATCTGGATGAGGGGATTAAGTCCTCCATCAGTAAATTTGCAGATGACACCAAGTCCTGGAGTGCAGGAAGGTTCTGCAGAGGGACCTGGACCAGCTGTATAGCTGGGCCAAATCCAACAATATGAGAATTAGCAAGACCATGTGCCAGCTCTTGTGCTTTGGTCACAACAACCCTGTGCAGGATCACAGGCTGGGCACAGAGTGGCTGGACAGTACCCAGGTGGAAAGGGATCTGGGGGTACTGTTTGACAACAGACTGAACATGAGCCAGCAGTGTGCCCTGTTGGCCAAAAAAGCCAATAGCATCCTGGCCTGGATCAGGAATGGTGTGGCCAGCAGGAGCAGGGAGGTCATTCTTCCCCTGCACTGGGCACTGGTGAGGCCACACCTTGAGTGCTGTGTCCAGTTCTGGGCCCCCCCAAAGGAAGGATGTTGAGATGCTCAAACACACCCAGAGAAGGGCAAAAAGGCTGGTGAAGGGTCTGGGATAGAAGGTCTATAAGGAGTGGCTGAAGGAGCTGAGCTTGTTTAGCCTGGAGAAAAGAGGGCTCAGGGGTGACCTTATCACTCTCTACAACTGCCTGAAAGGAGACTGTAGCCAGGTTGAGGCCAATCTTTTCTCCCAGGCAACCAGTGACTGAACATGAGGACACAGTCTTAAGTTGCATCAGGGGAAATTTAGGCAGGGCATTAGGAAAACATTCTTTGCAGAAAGAGTGATTGGGCACTGGAATGGGCTGCCCAGGGAGGTGGTGGAGTCGCTGTCACTGGAGGTGTTTAAAAAAAGACTGGATGTGGCACTTAGTGCCATGTTCTGGTTGACAGTGTGGTGTCAGGTCATAGGTTGGACTAAGTGATCCCAAATTTCTTTTCCAACCTAATTTATTCTGTGATTCTATGACTCTGTGAAATAAATGGGAGGACCTGGGAAATAAATGGAAGTCCTGATCAGGCATGTAATTTTTTACTGTCTGGAAATTCTCAAAACCTTAGATGAGAATCTCTTCATAGATGGCAATATCAGTCTATTACTTTTCTTAACATGAATTATGACTAGAAGATGGTCTCATTTGTCTTTTTAAGGTTTTCTCACTATATTGTACTAAAATATTAGAAGACTAAACACAACATAACCTCAAATTGGGATACTGATATGAAAACAGTCTGTTTCTTCGTGACAAAAAAATTCCAATTCTATGTACACCCAATGATGAGAGTGATTTGAGCTGGAAGGGACTGTCTAAAGATCATAATGTCCAGCCCCCCTGGCAGGGGTGGGCAGAGACATCTCTCACTGCACCAGGTTGATCAAAACCCCATCCAACCCTACTGTGAATGTTTCCAGGGATGGGGCATGGGCCGTGGGGAATCCACAACTGCTCTGGGCAGCTTCTTCCAAGGTCTTGTCACCTTTATTGAACAAAATTTCTTCCTTATACCCAATCTAAAACTATCCTCTTTCAGTTTAAAACCATTACTTCTTGTCCTGTCACTACAGACCCCCTTATAAGCCCTTTTTAAGTGTTGAAAGTCTGAAGTCCGTTTTAAGTATTGAAACACTGCAGTAAGGTCTTCCCAAGCTGTCTCTTTCCAAGGCTGGACCTAGAAAGAACGTAAAAAAGTCTGCCTGTGCAATAGATGGGTTTAAATGATAGGTTTTAATTTTTATTTTTATTTTTATTTTTATTTTTATTTTTATTTTTATTTTTATTTTTATTTTTATTTTTATTTTTATTTGTTTAAATATTGCTAACAGTTTGACAAAATACTGTGAACATCCCTCTTGCGAACTGTTTTATTCCTTCTGGGATTAAATGTAGTAATCAACAAGTAACAGCTTAAATCAGTAAATATAAGTGAGTTTATAATTCTTTCCTGATGGTTAGGATAACTCTAGATATTATGATAAAGGTACAAATATTGACTGCAAACTTGTAGTGACTGTTTGAGTCCTTTGATGACCACTGAACTGATGTGAAAAAGATAATTCTTTGGGGATAGATGATTCCCAGAGAGTCAAATTTGGGTAGTAGTAACATTTCCACAGACATAAGGTGAAGGGTAAGCAGCAGGGTGAAAAGGAAAGAAAACACGCCACTTAGTGGACCTGATACTGAGGCAGATGGTGCAGGGTCTCATACTCTGTGCAGTCACTCAAAATACTGGGTACAAATCTCCTGAAAGTAGGAGAAGTAATATATCCACTCTCTATAAGGAATTGGAAATTCTTAGCTTTCCTATGCTCATTGGTAGCCAAGTTTAGTTTGTTTTATCATCACAGGCAAAGGTTTACAGTAAGTCTCACCTCATGGCTGAGACTCGTGCTAGTAAATGCAAATTCCATACTATGGCACTTCCTTTCATTTGTTTTTAGCAGCAAATCTGACCAAAAAGTAAAGATAACACATGACTTCTGGCTAAGAAAGGTGGCTGCATGTCTCAGATATAACCTGCTATTTGTGACTAAGTACATGAAGGAGAATTAGTTGTGTTTGCCTGACAATATGAGATGGTCCATATGTTACATATTTCTGAATTCCGCACTTTGAATTTGTCAAGTATACAAAATACAAGTAAATGGGGGTTTTTTCCAAGGCACAGCTATATAGGTGTATTTATATAATGTTGAAATTCTCTAGCCAAACAAACTGTTTAATTCAGCCTAAAACATGTGTGATAATAAAGTATGGTTGAAAGTTACATGGAGAAATGACTTTTTTTTAAGAATTAAACCTTTGAAAGGAAATGTTGAATTCTCTAGCCTAACAAACCGTTTCATTCAGTCTAAAACAAATGTGATGATAAAATGTGGTTGAAAGTTATGTGGAGAAATGATTATTTTTTTTAAGAATTTAACATTTGAAGGGAATTCTTCCCTTCTTTCAACTGCATGCATAAGTATTCAAAAGGCACAAACCTTACATTTAATAGTTTAAATATTTTTTCACTTCTTATTCGCTTTAACAGAAAGAAAATAAGATTCACGACAGAATTTTACAGAAATGTTTCTGCAAAATTTTCCTAAAACTAGGACACTCTCAAAAACATTGGTTCTAGAGCTGTCATTTCTGAAGAGAGGTTTCATTTATGTGAAGTTTGGAACCTATCTGATGTGATTCTGGTATGATCTGAAGTGCTGCAGATGCTCTACATGCTTCAGTAAACAAGATGCAAAACACTGATTAAGATTGTTTCAGCCGTTTAAATTCTTTTTCTATGTTGATTTTCAATGTGTTATAATCCCTTTTGCAATTTACGATGAGACATTTTCAATCATCTCCTTTTTTGAGGTCACAGAAAATTTGGCAAGGAAATGTCTAGATTTTCAGTTTCTGTTAACAGAAAAAATCTACTTTGAAGGGGTTGCATAAATCCATGAGGTGTAGGAGATCACTGATTTATTTTATTTCATGTAATGAAAACACATCTGTGGAAACAGCAAATTAAGTCATGATGAGGCCAAGCACCCTGAGGAGTCGGAGAGAAGGATGGTTATTAAGCAAGGAGCAGTTAGGAAGCAATCATGCTGCCCTCTCTTTCTGTCCCTATGAGGCATTTCATATGCTCTGGAGCAACCACCTCAGCCCAGTGGTTGAAGTAACCACTTGTGCCACTTCTGTTTAAAAACCAAGATCAGGTTCACAGGTGAATCTTTTCAGTGCAGACTGGCACACTTAAATGGAGTCTTAAATTTACATCTTTTCTTCTTGTGCTGCTCTTGGATGCACAAGACAAAATAGCTGACAAAATTGCTTTTTGCTTCCAAACCAAGCCTTTTAAGAATGACGAAACTACTGATTGTGCTATACGTAGGTCTGATCTGATCCTGATATTGTTGATATCAACAAGAGTTTGGCAGTTTAATCTCAGTGGGAAGATCAGATTGATTAAGCAATGGACATTAATAAAAATAGAATGTTCTTAGTAGAGTTTAAAATAAAGCAACTGTTCTGTTTCAGTGATAAATTCTGAGGAAACCTAAGTACTTTGGTGAGCACTCCATAATTTAAAGTCCTGTATTTTTTAAGGTACAAGGAGATGTTTTTTGCTTTGTTCATCAGAACAGAAGATTAGAGAAATAATTCTGCTATTGAAAAAGAAACAACTAGATAGAGAGATACCTTACTCCCACATTAAATTCAATAGGAACTCAGTCTGGGAGTAGGAACACCTGTAGAGAATGTAGAAGATGAACTGAATAGGCAGTATTTTATTAGGAGGAAAGACCTAGGAAGAAAAATCAGCATCCTTTCATTTATACATTAATACATTTCTTTCTAATGCATGAAGGAAGTTCTGACTGAGACCATCCCTTTTATGGACAGGCATTTTTTTAATTACTTTAATTATAATCAGGCTCATGATCCCAACATACGATCCTACCCACTTCAGGCAGCAAAGCTTACAATTTTATTTCCAAATATGATCTAAGAAAAAAGATTGTAACTTAATTCTGAGATGTGTTGATGTTCCCTGGCATACACTGTCTGTTTAATCATCTTCCAACAGAGACAAACACTTCATAACTCTGGTTTACCTGGATACTTAAGTACAGAAAGAACTGTCTTGCCAAATCTTTGCAGTGTTGATAGGCTATACCAGGAAACATGACTAAGGCATTCTCAGAAAAAGACCCAGTTGGCTCACAGCAGACAGGTAAGTGTTGCCTTTACAGGAGAAATTTATATCTCCAAAATAAGTAGAAAGTATAAAACTTAATTTTTCAGATTTTTCAATTATATTTACTGGAAAGCAGCACTAGCCTTGATATCTTGGAGCATTTATTTGCTAAATTTAGCCTTGTGAAAGTTAATTTTACAATATGTATTTTGTTGCATCTCCCTTTTTAAATTTAAAATGCAACGGAAAGCTCCACAGTGGACCTTGTTTTTTCTCTCGATCCCAGACATCAAATTCCTAAAGCAAATGAACACTGGTTTATTTTTAATATGTCACTTGAATCTTTTACTCATCTCACACATACATGCTGACACATAGGACTTTAAAGCCAAAAGATGATATTTATCTGAGCTGGATCCTCATTAGTTTCAAATAAATTTGCTTTAGGCCAGTAAACTTGTACTGAATTCACCAGCTGGTCATCTGGTCTATAACTGGAGAGTGTTAGACTATAAATAATAAAAACCATTCAAAAGAGACCATACAGACTTGATTTTTCTATAATATTTTAAAGTAGGATAAGTAAGGCTTAAGTTAATGGGGTGAGCAATGCAGTACAACTGATGGCAGAAGATTACAGGAACATGAACTGTTATTTCCCTTCATTTGACCCATCTTCTTCATTTCATCAGGCACTGCAGGAAAGAGGCAGAGGAGCTGGTAACACTGATGTGTCATGCCAACAATCTGGAGGGCTGCCTAAGCTGGCTAGGGTTTAATGTCATCTGCAGCTCTTAAGGATGCACTTCCACAGCAGCAAGACAGGGCATTGCTGTTAGAGAGTGAAGATATTAGCAACAAAATTGCTGAGATTGAAGTTATTATGGCTGGAATGTGTGTGTAGGCACTAAACACAAATTATAAAACAAGAGTTAAAGGTGTGACAAGGTTAAAACCCCTCTATTGAAAACATAGGACATTGTTTCTAAAACACTATTCCCAGCAGTAAAATTAAGAAATGTATTATGTCAAGACTAAAAGTCTTGAAGTTGGAAAAATCAAAGCCCAGCTGTCTGTCAGCAAAGGTCCTTCATTGTAATACAATGAAGATGGCGGCAAGGTTGCGTTTTATCACATACAGCATCTCTTTTCCTGTTAGTTGCTCAGGAGAACAAACTGCAAACATATATTTCAAGGACATATGTAAACACACACATGCACAAAAAAAAAAAAAAAAAAGAAAGGAAAAAAAAAAAAAGAAAGAAGAAAGGAAAGACCTAGCCAAAAAAAAAAACAAAACAAAAACCCTGGACAGCAGGGGAGAAATGTGGCCTAAGATCTACGGAGACTGAAGAAAGCAAGATTTTGACCCAAATTAGATTCTAACATCTGATAGCTACTAAAGGTTGTAGAGTTTGTCATTGCCAGTCAAGACGGCCCAGAGCTGCTGTGGGGACTCCACTGCCAAGTCTCTTCTTTGCAGCACAGAAGTGATCCTGGCCAGGCCAGCTGGATACACATTTTGTTGGCAAAAATCTTAACATATTCAATGCTATTTAAAATGTTTTTACCATGGTCCTAATGGTAGATCACTGAAGTCAATAGAAAATTAATATTTATTTCTTTAGTAAAAAAAAAAAAAAAAGAAGACATTGATACATTGATTTTATACTTCAATTTTGGCCTAGAAAGGGAACACCCACATTAATGTTTCAGGGCAGATCAGGAACATGCTTTTGAAACAAATCCTCTGAAGTATTCACATATTTCTTTCATATTGCAAAGTACTGTCAGAGTACAAACAGTTGATAGAGAAGTTGAACCAGAAGATGCTCTCAGAGTTTACTGTTACTCACTGACTCTTCTCCACCTGCTAATGGGCACTTCTCATGGGAACACACTACAGCTAGTTCCAAGTAAAAATCATTTCTGCTACAGTCATTGGTACCCCAGCACGAGCTGTAACTACTCCTATAGTTAACATTGTTACTTAAATAGCCTTTCCTTTCCCTGATGGGGCAGAGGACATCAAGATGTGTTCTGGTTTCTCCACTGTGACTCCTTTGCCCTCAGCTTCCTTATTGCACATGAGTAAGAAATTACGCCTCTGTTTTCTCCATAATGAATTCTGTAATGATCCTTGTCTCTCAGGTTTTTGGGCATTTTTATTTTGGGGGTTTTCTTTTTTGTGCATCTCAATCTTTGCTGCAGTAAAAACCCTGCTGTATTAACAGCCTGGTTCTAGTAATCTTTACTCTGCCAAAATCTTCCCGGCTTTCCAACAGGGGTGGGAGGTGGGCGAGGACCACCCTAGTGAGGGACCCCCTTCAAAACTCATTTGCAGTGGCTCAGCCAAGCTCCTCCTGCTCAAAGTCTGATTTTGAGAGCTGGGCTCTTGATCTGGAAACTTTATTTGAAAAATCATTCCTGAGATAGGAAAATGACTGAATGAGCTGTGTTTGTAGCTAAAGAATCAAAAGGGGATGCAAAAGGAAGAACAGAGGCTGTATCTCATCCAGTTCTGTGTACAATGACAGTAAATGAAGCTGCACAGTTCAGATAATTTTTCAGTATCTTGGTTCAACTGAGGAAAATAGGTGATAGCAGGTGTTGTATGTTGTGAAGTTTGGTTTTCATAGGAATAAATGATTGTTTTCCAAATACTGTTTAGGACATAGTTAATTACCTAACTTAAATACCTTTGGTACTCAGAGACCTTGGCCTGAATTTTGTTAGATTTCTAGGAAGTCCAGCTTCCCTGTTGTCACCAGAAAAACATGGATTTGCAGTGCTCGTGGAGCTGCTGTATCTGCAGCTCCGTGAGCTATCAGTGGTGTAAACTAGTTTGCTTCTTTACAGGAAAAAGTTTAGAGTTGTTTTTTTTGTCTGTTGGGCTTTTTTTTACTCTATTACAATGCAATGACATAGCAATAATAAACCATGAAGAACAGTATTTGACATCCTAAAAACAAAAAAAGGAATCTCAATATGTTAGGAATATCAATATATGATTTTATGGCTAGCCAGAAATTTCTGTATTAAATAAGCTGCAGAAATAACGTGGAAATGATGCATCAGGTTCAAGTATTTCTAACAGAATTCAAGGGTGGAATTTTCCAAATGATTATTTTTCAGATTTACCCAGAACCTGCCTTAATCTGTAAGTAGCTGCTGATTTTTCATGATAAAATGTCCTTTACATTTACCATTGCCAACATGGTCTATTGTCAAGTACAAAACATTTTTTGACTCATTGATATTGTAGTCTTGAAAGACAATAAGAGTAATGTTGTAGCTATCTTAAATTTAGAGGGTCAAAAGTGAGTAATATGTGTGTGGCAAGTGAATGAGTCATGAAATAGCTGCACCCCTGAAGAGACGATAATCATTTCTGCTTTCTATACATTCCACTTAACACACTACTGAAGACTCAACTGTAACTTTTTTTTTTGTAATTAAAGTTACTTAAGCAAATGGATTAATTTCTGCAAAAAAGAAAGGAATGCTTTGGTTTTCTAAATTAAAATATTTGCTCAAAGATTGATTTTAAGTGAATGAAGTCAAAAATATGCAGAAGAAAGGGTTGATAAAGTCTTACTAGGTGATAGCTGAAAAAGGCTGAAGGGAGGTCTGTGTGTAATAAGTCAGGTGTTAATTTGCAGAACAAAAGAATTTGTGTCTTCCTACTCTAATTTTTTGACGTCGTGAAGGTTAACATCTCACAGTCTGTTGCTTACCAGGTTCTGTACAGACTCTGCTGCTGTGCTGTGTCTTTGGAAAAGATGTAGTCAAGATGGAGCATGTTTGTGTAACAATAAGAGGGGTATCAGCAAAATACTTGTCTTTGTAATAATATATCTTTTATCTCTCTCTAGCCAGACATTGCTTAGGGATTGACTTGCCATGTGTGTTCTGCAAAGCACTTTCATTTTAGTGGGTTTTGGGTGGAAGTATTTTCTGTTTTGTAATAAGAGTGAAAGGAGGGTGATTAATTGTACTGGTTCTGTTATCTTTGTCATGAGATGGTGCAAAGGGTACTGTGGAGGAGAAGAAAATATGCTTAATTCTGTTTTTCAGTAAATTATTATATTGATATAAAAGTCATAGACAGCTCAAAAAGAACCAAATGAACAAATGAGAGACAGAAAATGAAGAGAATAAGTTAAAGCCTGAAGAAAAAAATCTTGATGAAAACTAGTAGGTTAAATAGTAGATGAGAATGCAACATGCTTAAGACTTCCTAAACTCTCACCTGAGTCGATATCTTGTCTCAAAAGAGCTGAGGGTTTGTGGATGAACAGAGCCAATGTAATACGAGTCAACATTTTTTAGCTCAACAAATCAAATGAGTCTTAAATGAAGCAAGCTTAAATACTTTCACCTCAGGTGGCAATATGCAAATCCCACAAAGTATTTTCTGTTCAGGATCTGGATAGAATCTGTGTTCCAAGAATTGCATTATGTCTGCAGACACAGAATTGTATCTCCACTTAACAACATGACTGGCACACTATAACAAATGAACATGAAAAAGTAGTATTTTGCATTTTTGAAAAAACAATAGCAGATTTCAATGCATATTAACAAATGAACCAACTCAAATACACCTAATCTTTCCTTACTCAGAAGAAAAGCAGGAAAGTTATTTTACTCTATTACAAAGTTATTTTACCTTGCAAAATACTGTATGTTTCTCTTAGAAAGAGAAATCCTTTCCAGTTTCAATTCTGAAATGTTATTTATATGATACCCCCTCCTGCCCCCAAATATATTTCTAACCAGAACAAAACCACAGATCAACTAAGTTTGTCAGAATATAATTCAGGCTATCAATATGTACTATATAATTTTCTGCATGTTGGGTTCTGGCCTTTATGCTGAGTAGACCAGAACTGCATAAATATTTGAGTTTTTCTCTTTAAATCAATGTATTTAATATAACCAACTAAACTATATGATATCAATTTTAGTTCTTTTAAAACAGAATTTTATGTATGCAATCAATAATTCAATCAAGGGAAATTTCATATATTTAAAAATCCTAATTCCACAGTTCTGCCTGACTGTACATTCAAGAATTTGGGTGTTCTTTTCAGGCTTCAGGGTGTTCACCATGCCTCTTCATCTCTGAAGCTTAACTTATGAGCTTCCAATAAACAAACTGTGATTGGTAAAACATGAGTGAAAATTCATGCCTGCTTTAAGGATGCACTTAAACATTCTATTTAATCAAAATATATTTCATATTATACTTGATTTTTGAAAAATATTATTTTGAAAGGAGGAAATAAAAATGTTTAAAATTTTTTCTAACCCAATGTTCAAGTTTTTATTTTAAATTTATTTTCCAATTTGTAGTATATATTTTTATATAACAATCCATACAGAAGAATTCATACAAGAAGAAAGTGAGTGCTCAACAGTAGAACTTCAAGAAAACATAGTTTTAGGTCAAACTGAACTACAGTGAAATGCTTTTTTCTGTTCCTTTCCCTGGAATGAAAATTCAGTATAAAATTTGGTGTTCTTAAAAAATTGTTCTAGTGAAAAATTTAGTAGAGAAGAACAGGCTTTTTACAAGGAAAAAAAAATAATTTAAACAGGATCCATTTTACCTGGAAGTTTCCATCCAGAGGTGTGATACCTAGCGTTAGGTAGTCATTGGTATTGTCTCCAGAGTCCACAAAGAGAGGTGACATTCCTCAGATGATTAATCTCTATCCTTGGGTCTCCTTTTTGCACAATTTATCAAAAATTAATGTACATTGATGTCTTAGAAAAATCATAGCAACTGTTCAAAAGTAATCTTCGAATTTTAAATACATAAACTATTTGTAAATGCAAATTTATTGTACAAATCAATATTCTTATCCTAAAGTATATTAAAAAAAATCAAGCAACAGAGATAAGTAGCAATTATTATCAAGGTGTAGGATTAGCTTGCAATTTATTCTTAGGTGATCAGTAGTTATCTATTGTAGTGACTTGGCTTTGAACATCAATATGGAGAATTGAAATAGTTCCATTATATAGTAGTACGAGGAGAATTGGGTCTGAATTATCAATTCTCAATTAGCAATGAAATACCAATGCAAATTACTCAAAACTGGCATTGGTTTTCTAATTGCTATGCACACAAGGACTCAATTACTGTGCTTCAGTCCACATGTATAAAGGAATAGTATTTCAGGATGAAACTCTAACAAGCCTACAGGGATATCATTATTGTGGGGATTCCTCACCTGTTTGGGTGGTTTCAGACTTCCTCTAATCAGGTTTAAACACACAAACAGGTACTGCTGAGTTATTTCTGCAAACAACCATAAGTGCCTCAGTCTGAAAATTTCTTAACAAATCTTTATTTCTAAATTGGCATTTATCAGTTGTCTTTCTCCTATTTGTTCAATTCAACAGTCATCAAAAAAAAAGGACAAAATATTTTGCTGACTTTTAAGAGAAGAAATTATAAACCCAAACATTTTTATTCTCTCAGTTGTCTTATTTTCCCATTGGCCCAAAGTGAATTCCAAAGCTTCAAGTCCATCTAAAATGTAGTATTCAAGTGTAATATTCTTGTATTTTTTCAGGTCAATATTCATACATAGGAACTCTGAAACAGTGCCAGTGATTATGTAGCCAAGCACTTAAATTTTTCCGCAAATTATTTGTTAGGGAAGACCCTATGATATGGTGACATATACTTACATACCATAGCATTGGATATGTACTGTTGGAACAGAGTATTAATCCATTCTCTGGCAATTTTGTACCCAAAGCAATACTACAAGGAAATTGAACAAAATTTCTCAGCTAATTCTATCAAATTGGGAATTTTTTATTGTACCCAACAGTGATCATCACTTGCAATGCTTTCTATTCAGCAAATAATATTCTAAGTTAAAAATCCTAATAAGTCTGGTGAACAGCAAAATCAGAGCTAAATTGTGAGCATTAGAATTACAGATGCTCTCATTTGCACATAATCTTTGCAATACTAAACCACACTAAATGGTGATGGTTTCATGGTGATGAACCACACTAAACAAATCTTTCAAGAAATGACTTTATAGACTGACACCAAGACAGGGTTTACCCCAGTGCAGATGAAGGTAAATGGATAGTAGTCTGAAAAACGAGCCAAAATATTCTTTGTTCATCATTGTAGGGGGAATATTGCCTACCAAATAAAAGTTTGTGGGACATATGGAACATAACAAAGAATTTGCAATAAGTATATCATAAAGTACATTTTTTGTTCAAAAATGTCTTTTTTTTTTTGTTTGAAAACTGGATGGTCTTTAAATAATGTAATGGATCATAATGGATCAAAATGAATCTCAACAGCCTATATAGTTTAAATATATTCTGCTTGCACAATTAATAAAATTTGGATAATATTATTTTTCATCTTGATTTGGAATAAAGGCAGTAGGGAAGCATGTCCTACCCATGTGTACTGAAAAACTATTAGTGGTATGGTAGAAACAGTGCTGCTTGAAACCTACAGCTTTAGCAAGGACAGTGTTAGTTCAATGTAAAATTGGGCAATTCTACCCTGACATTACAGCTACTGATAATGTTTGGAATGGAAACCTTGGTCAGTAGTTGTTGCAAAAAAGATGTGAGAAGGGAAGACAATGGTAAAAAAATTTCTTGACTGCTACCTCCTATGACACATACGTTCCTGCCGCATAAGGAGGTTGCTCTCTAGCTACAAACACCCAGTATTGTTTTTGTCTCTTTTGTCCAAAGGTAATTTTGAATTACCCATTCATGATGAGAGGGAAGTGAGCGCTACTCTGTATATCCAAATTCTGCTGATCCTACAGCTCAAGTATCTGCAACAACTTTCTGCAACTTGCAGTAATGCTGATGAAGTTAATGGTCACTTAGGCAAAATAGAGCATTGATTGCAGAGATGTAAGTGCTTCAGAGAAATATATGTCTCCATGGAATCAAGGCACATGTTAAGAAACTTGAAGTCAGATCACTTTGTAAACAAGTGTAATAACAATGAAAATGGATCCAAGCATTCTGGTTTATATTCAGTTATTGACAAGGAGTGATTGCTAATGTGTGAGGTATTTCTGAGTCTTCCAATTGTTATTTGAATTCTCTGGCCCTTCGAGAAAAAAAGAAAAAAAGGAGAAATGAAATACTCCTATGTTGGCTGATTAATGCATGTTGATCTTTTCTTAAAATCTACTAAAAATTCAAAGATGGTGCATTCAAGCCAGGAATTCATTAGCACTAATTTTTCCATGGCATGTGTCCAGTTTGATTTGAAATCAACCAAATTGAAATCCGCTAGGTTTTTGAAAAGGAGAAAAAGCATTATTTCAACAGAGTTCTCCAATTGTAAGATATAGTGGCATTAAGTATTGAAAAAAAGTCTTGTATTTTAGGAAAAATAAAATTAATGAGGGTTTCCTTTTATTCTACCTTCTGGGAACTTTTATTATGGTTGCCTTCTGTTTTCTCTCTCAAATTCCTTTTTTATTCTTTCAGCAAAATATCTACCTATCGTACTCTATATGTGATAAATAAATTTTAACTCTTCTCAGAGCAAAGATTAGAGATGAGAAAGATATTTATCAATCAGTTCTCAATAATTTTTCTCCAGTTTCAAATTGACGGTTTAGTATACCACCTTTTCAAAACATTTTCTTCATACAGTGCAGGCTCAGATGTTGCAGAAATTTGCAGCTGCATTCTGTCTGGCTCGTTCTCTCTGCCTTTTCATTATTCGTTGATTCTGTCTTGACATTATCTTTGGCTGTCTCTGCTTAATATGGCTTTTAAATTACGTTCTACTTGGCCTGTTTCTCATCCTCCTTCCACCTTTGTTGATATTTTTCTGACTTTCTTCCTTATATTATTTTTTTTTAATTTTGTGAATATTTGTGTTGTAACTTCTTTAAAGATAATTTGAAACCTTAGGTATTTGCTTCCACTTTTCCACATTTTTTAATTCCAAGAAATCTTAGGTAAATTTGCTATCCACTCTTATTATTATTTATTCTGGGTTTTTTTCTGCTTTCTTCTTGAAATGTTTACCAATGTATGCATTAGTTCCTGCTGTTACTAGTCCTTGGTATAAATTTATAAAACAAAACAATTGTATAAGATTTAAATACATGTATTTGTTAAAGACAACAGAACAGAACTTTGCTCCTTATCATCTTTGTTTAAAGCAAAAAAGAGGTTTAGTTTTTAGGTAGTGACATGATGAAAAGAAATATTTGATGAACAAGGGAAACTTCTTCATTATTCTTCTTTATTACTATATTGCATACTGTATTTTATATTGCCCTTAATATTACCCTTCTGATAAAGAAGAAAAAGGAATACTGACACATAATATATGGTTATTTTCCTTTTGCCAATCATAATGTGCTTCAAAAGGCTTTTTTCTTTTTCCTCGTATAGTTCAAATTGTCTAATATGTGAAGTTCTGTCTCTTTTCTGAACACAAACAAAAATACATCTCCTATTCAAAAGTCAAATTTTGAAGTTCATCTTGCTGACCCATGTATAAAGCCTTTCATCCTGGTAGTCTCTGGTCTTGTCTGATGGTTATGCTCTTTCATTATTTAAAAGCTGTTGCTTTCATATTTACCAGCATTTTGGCTCTTTAATAAGATGAGAATTACTGGAGTAGCAGCATGACTTTTGATGCTCCTTTCTGAATTCCTTTCAACTTATCTATGAACTCCTAAGAAGCCTGCCTACAGAATTTTAAGTGCAATTTTGTATTCAGACCTCAAAGAGTGACTTTTTATGTCTTCGTCATGCTATAGAATCATAGAACCATAAAATCATTAAGGTTGGAAAAGTCCTCCGAGATCATCAAGTCCTACCTTTGACATCACCATCTTGTTAACTAAACTACAGCACTGTATCATGATCGGTCATTTCTTGAACAGGGATGGTGACCCCACCACAACCCTGCTCAGTCCATTTCAATGCTTGAGAACTTTTTCCTTTAAGAAATTCTTCCTGTTGCCCAAAATGAACTCCCTTGGCCCAGCTTGATGCCGTTTCCTATTGTCCTGTTGCTGGTTTGCTGGGAGTAGAGACTGATTCCCACATGGCTACAGCCTTCCTTCAGGTAGTTGTAGAGAGCAATAAGGTGTCCCCTGACTCTCCATTTCTCCAGGCTGAACACCTGCAGCTCCCTCAGCCCACTCCTCATAGGACTTACTCTCTAGACCCTTCATGAGCTCCAGTGTCCTTCTCTGGGCTCTCTCCAACACCTCAGTTTCTTTTTGTAGTGAGGGGCTCAGAACTGGACACAGGATTCGCAGTGTGGCTTCACCAGTGCTAAGTGACAATCACTTCTCTAGTCCTGCTGGCCACACTACTGATACAATCCAGGATGTAATTTGCCTTCTTGGTCACCTGGGCACATGCTGGCTGGTGGTCAGCTGGCTGGCTGCCAACCAGCTCCCCCAGGTCCTGTTCTATTGGGCAGCTCAGCAGACTAACACTCCTGCCCGACTTAATAAGGGTGCTCTTCATCTCCTCATACATGATCATGGTAAAGCTATTAAACAGGACTGGATCCAATACTGAGCTCTGGGGAATACCACAAGTGGTTGGACACCAATTGGATGTAGTACCATTCACCACCACTCCCTGGGCCCAGCCATCTAGCCAGTTTTTAAACCATCTGTCCCTTCAAACAGTTCCCAAATAATATTGACTTTTCCTTGCAAGTTTGCTTTATAAACATACACCTAATTTACTATTTGTTCATCATCACTTGAAGCCCTTTCATCAGTGTTTCTAGGTTGTTCTTTCATAGAATGTTATTTCATACTCTTTTTTTAGTTGATGCTACCTAAAACCAACATGTGTATGTATGCAATGTGCTGCATTTCTTTCATCCACAACCGCCATGTAACTGCAATCTTCTAAATGTTTGCTTAGGGGTAAATTGTCATAGATGTGTTAGCTCCACAGAGGAACAAGAATATGAAAGGCTTGAAAGATGATATTTAACTTATTACTCTATTTAGCCCAGGGATATTTGCTGGTGCTCCATTGTGACTGCACACTGAGATGGAAAGTTTTGGGAAGACGTATCCCCACATCCATCCTTTGTTATTCTATAGGCAGAAAACATCAGTGGATGAACAGGGGCCAATGTGAGGATCTGCAGGAGAGGACGAGGAGGGATATTGAATGCTCCTCACAAGAGATAAACTGTGAATGTGTCTTGTAATTTGTTAACAGATCTGGTGCCTGAGTGAGGAGGCTGAAGAGGATGTGCAATTATCTGTGTCTCTCTTCAAACCATGCTATACAATTCTAGGCTTCTTCCTATGATTTCCCTACACTTCTTACATTATATATGTTTCCATAAGCAATGGAGTTAAACACATGGCTCCTAAAGATTAATCTTCTCTCTATTCCTTTTTTTATGATCACTGTTAGGTTTGCTTTTTCTAATACTTTCTAATTCTCTATGGCTTGAACAATTGTTAGTGGTTCAGTAGATTTGTTAGTAGAGTCCCTGAATCCCTAGAATCTATGTTCTAAGTCATTATTACCTACTAAATGTCCAAAGCTGTTTTATTCATTTCATGTAGCACTAACACTTCTTTCCCCTAAATCGAGCCTTAGGAGGACATGTTCATATAATTTATTTAATCCCACTCCTTATTTATTAATGAACTAAATTTCACTTATTTTTCTTTGTCCAGTTATCAGATTTGCAGATATCTTCGTTACTCTCTTGACCCTTACATTACGATATTTTTAAAATTGCTTTACATCTTACATAACTTGTTTCCAAATATATTTATTTCAGCAAATAAATATTTTTGGGATTTAAGCTTCTGAAATAGTGTCCTGATCAATCTACTACTGCTATGGCCTTTGGACATTGGAAAGAATAATACTAAGCATCTCGATTATGTCACTTTGTGCTTAGAAAATACAGTATTTTATATTGGTTTGTTCAGGGCGTACATTGCTTTGTTTGTTAAATTGAAGCAGCTTGTGGTCAAAAAGTATTGAATGTCACTAATTCTCACAATTTCTACTATTTCCTTCTTGTGCAAGCTAGTTAAATCCTCTCCTTTCTGGATCATAAAATTGCCCTCTGTGATGACGCATGCTTGATTAGTTTTGCTTTTATCCAACAGCTGTATTGGTACTTAATGTCCCCCATGACAGGTATGGTTTTGGGAATCATTTTGAGAAATGATCCGGGAATTTTTTCTCTTTCAGTCAGTCTTCATGCTGCCTTGCAAATTTTCAGTTTAGTTCCCCTTCATACACCTTTTCAGATAGTCTTGATCAAAGTACTTTGCTAACTTTTTATACATTTAATATATTTTTTGTGCATCAATTAATTTGCATACATGTTAAGGTTGTAATTAATTTTAATTAGTTTAAGACACTTTACCTGTGGAAGTAGGATAATCTGCCTAACTTGCTATGTAGGAAAATCATCTGGGATGCTGGATTTTTTCCTATCTAAAAGGATGCAGGACCTCACATGTCCATATACTCAGAAAAATGTGACATTTTCATATAAACTATTTCAAGTAATTAGGTTGTTAGCTTAGAGTTTCAGCAAAATATTTTGTTACTATTTTATTCACCACTTGCCCCTTCCCCCAACAATTCTTTTTGTTACGAAGTGGACATTGTATACAGTGATTTTACCATGAAAGCTTTTCAGTATTACATTGTCAGGTTTCAGCTATGATTCTATTCCCAAAAAAACACTCAGTGATTTTTTGTAATTGCTTGTATTAAAAGAACCTCTGTCACCTCAGCTGGGATTAAAATGTAGATATGGAAGGATCAGGAAATATACTAAAACGAAATCAGCTGCTGTTCCATGGATTAGACACTTCAGGGAACCAAGTCAGACAAAGAATGGGAGAAAAGAAGGAAAACTGTCTTATTTTACAGATAAGGAGCTGAATAATAGATTAAGGTCGGAACAGAGGCTGTGGCAGGCCTAGGAACGAGTCCCAGCATACTTTCTTCATTATAAAACAATTTTTCATTCTGAAAGATTTTGTTTATTTTTCAGTCTTCTTCTCTGGAACTGAAAGAGGAGCAGAGCTTGGATCAAGTTTGAGATCCAGAGTCCCAATAACTTTGCTGCTTGATTTAGTGACTAACTCCAGGATAGGGTCTCTGCTAAAGTCTCTGGGTTCTCAGAAGTGCAGTTCTCATCAGCTGGTGATCTGGAGACATAGGGATTTTGGTTCTATGTAGTTTAATTCAGGTTACAACAATTTTTACTCATCTAATTCCAATTAATTTTATTAAGGGTTAAATAAATAAAAGCTACTTTTGATTTACATTTTGTTTTACATTAATTTGCATTATTTGATAATTAAGTCTTCCCCATCTTGTCTAATCTGTAGAAGTAAACATATCGTTAGGGTGCTAATCTGCTATTCTTTTGGTATAAGTGGAAAGCTGATGATTCAAAACATCCTACTTGTCATTGTTAATTTTTTAACAGCCTGTGGATTCCAAGATCTGCTCATTTACACCAAATAATTTTCAGATTTGTCCTGGTCTGTCACAGGGGATAGTCACTGTAAGAGAAGCTCTGTTTTGCAGTTTCCTAATGGCTCTAAAAAGGAACAGTAAATGTCAACAGGCAAAAAGGCCAAAACTCAGGGACAACTGATGTGCCCTATAATATCTTTTGGGGATTAGTCATAGCAATTCTTGGTTCTTTCTTTCCCCAGGCGTTTTTGCAATAAATGATATAAGATCTAAAAGCAAGATAAATGTTAAAGATTCTTCTGCCTAGTCAACAAATGAGTGAAAATTGAAGAAAATAGCTCTTCAATTCAAATCTACAGTGCTTTTAAGAAGCAAGTTCTCACACAGCTTATAAAAACAATGAAACATATTTTAAAAGAGACCTGCAAATGCATTTTATCAAAATTAGCTAATTTTATTAATTAATTAAATTAATTAATTATTTGAATTGCGTATAGTTTTTATAGAAATAGATATTGCTAGTTCAGTCATTTATACTTTTCCCCCATATTAAAACAAAACAGAACAAAACACAAAAAGAAAGCTCTGCAACATATTCACAACTGAATTATTTCATTAATAATAGCCCCATAGTTCATATATTGCTTATTTATCTTATCATTTCTTTTAGTAGTTATGTAGATATCCTCCTTCCATAGCATAATATTTATAACTGATTTAGGAAAATGGAAGTATCTGCTTGACCTTATGTTGGTTTTTTTTCAGTTCTACCTGCAGATGCTCTTTGTGCAATAATTCCAGCTGAGAGTTAAGCACTAAAAGAATTTTGAGTGTTTCAGATTCTTAGATGGGCAATATATCTGCTTAATGTGAAATAATTTTATGAACTGTACCACAATCTGTGTCATCAGGTGACAATTTTTCCTGTCATTGCCCTTTGCATTCTTAAGAACACCGCTTTTCTCTACCTGTGTTCATATCTATGGGAAGCTTCTCCAGGAAATAGTTTTGCAGGAGTCTGCTCTAGTAGTTTTTGAGTGATGTTGAAAATGAGAGACCCTACTCTTCAAAGTGTTCCTTTGAGCCATACTTTCCCTTTCCTTATTGTTATAAACTGGCATATACATACACCAGAGACTGCCCTCTGAATTTCTTCACACTGAGCATGCCAACACCCCCTACCCTCTGAAAACACCCTCTAAAGCTAACTAAAAGAAAACCCTGAGTAGTTTTTGAAGGAATCCATCCACTGAGTAATTGAATCACAGAATATTTTGAGTTGGAGGAGACATTTGGAACTTGTTTATGCTGACCTCCTCAAAGCAGAACTGACCTTAAAAACAGAGTCTTTCAGTTCCTTATGTGGTAAGGCCCATAGATCCAAGAGTTCAGTCTTTCTGTCTTTCCCCATGTTCCTTCCCCATCAAGAAATCAGATTTCTTACTACTGCTTATGTGAAGTATCACAGAATCAAAGAATTACAGAAAGGCTTTGCCTTGCAGAATTGAAGACAGTAGCCGGGTGTGTTAAGAATAATTGGTGGCCCTGTATCTGATTTTTTTCTGGAGATCGGAACCATGAAAGACAGACTGTCTTTGCATGTTTTGTAGTGAGTACCAAGAACCTTTTGGGAGCAGGAGATTTCAAATTAACTGCTGCTTTATTGCTAGCACAAATACTGTCATGGCAACTAATAGCACTTGCACAGACAAGCCACCCTTTGTAGACACTCAAGCAACAGAACAAGAAAAACTAAAAAACAGTATCACACAAGTTTCTAGCAGTGATCTATACTTGCTAACAGTGAAGACTGAAAAAAGCACTGGTCAATTTGATGTTCAAAATGTTACAGCATTGGTGGATAAAAGCAACTGACTCTGCCTAGACTTGTGCAAAGCATTTGACACTGTCCTGCAAGACATCCTTGTCTTTAAAGTGGAGAGACATGGAGTTGATGGATGGGCCACTTGGTGGAAAAGGAATTGGATGGCTGCATTCAAGGAAATCCTTGAGTCAGTGGCTTGATGTCTGAGTGGAGAGCAGTGAAGAGTGGTGTTCCTTTGGGGTCAGTATTGAGGATGTTGCTGTTTAACATCTTCATGGATGATATAGAGGGTGGGATTGAGTGCACCCTCAGCAGCCTTACTGAAGACACAGAGCTGTATAGTGCCATTGACATGCTGGAAGCAAGGGACACCATCCAGAAGGACCTCATGGGATTGAGAGGTGGGTCAGTTCAAACCTCACAGAATTCAGCAAAACCCAGTGCAAGGTCCTGCACCCGGGTCAAGGAAATCCCAAGCAAAAATAAAGGCTGGGCAGAGAGGGGATTGAGAGCAGCCCTGAGCTGGAGGACTTGTGAGTGCTGGTTAACAAGAAGATCAACATGACCCACCAGTGAGCATCTGCTGCCCAGAAAGACAAATGTGTCCTGGCTGCATCAAAAGAAGTGTGGGCAGGATGTCAAGAGAAAATATTCCCCTTCACTCCATGTCACTCACCTGAGACCCCACTTGGAGTACTGTATCCAGCTCTGGACCCCAACAAAAAAGTATGTGGACCTGGTGGAGTGAGTCCAGAGGAGGGCTGTGAAGATAGTCAGAAGGCCGGAACATATCTCCTATTAAGGCAGTCTGAAAGAGTTTGACTTGTTCAGCCTGGAGAAGGCTCTAAGGACACCTCAGAGCAACCATTCAGTACCTAAAGAAGGCTTACAAGAAAGCCAATAAAGGGATTGTTTACAATTAAACATAATGTTTGGACAAGGAGTAGAGGCTTCAAACATAGTGAAGGTATTTTTAGATTAGATATTAAGAAGAAATGCTTTATTATGAGTGTGGTGATACACTGGAATATGTTGCCCAGAGAAGTTGTGAATGCCCCATCCCTAGAAGTATTCAAGGCCAGGCTGGATGTTCCTTTGAGCAACCTGGTGTAATGAAAGTTGTTCCTGCCTGTCTATCTATCTGTTTATCTATCTATCTATCTATCTATCTATCTATCTATCTATCTCTGTCTGTCTGTCTGTCTGTCTGTCTGTCTGTCTGTCTGTCTACTTACCTATTTACAGATCTATTTGATGTACTGATGTGCTGCATGTGTTATTGGCAAAATACAGAAAATGAATTCTGTTAATTGGATACAATTGTCAAGTTTCTTTTTTTTTCCCTAAAGTTGAGTATGTAGCCTTTAAATAGAAAGAATGTTGCATAATATGAGCATGCATTTGATTATATTCTGGGAAAGGGAATATTTTCTCTGTATTGCCTATAAGTATCTTTTAAAAAAACCTTTTGGTTTGCATATTCCATAGAATACAGGAGACTGGGTACATGGTCCCTCCCACTTTACGTGCTTCCTGTTTGTACTCTGGAACTCAAAAATAACAGGATTGCCCATGGAGAGATAAGGATCAGATGTGATCAGTGATCAGTATGGGGCTTAGAGTAAGTGGCCTTCTATCAGCATGACTTCAAGTTACACCTCTGCACCTTAAGGGCCGGCCATGGTGTGTTGCAGAGGTGAATGTGTGGCTTTGAGTAGGACAGTACCTCTAACTCACATGTATACCCACCACCACACTTGTTTAGCACAGGTTACAATCTGTGAGCAGAATCCTTGCTCGAAAACCAAAGGAAGTCAAATGCCTCTTTTAGGAAGGGTGATTCAGATATGCCAAACAGTACATTAGTTTTGCTTCACCTGAATTCAATTAGAGACTCTACATGAAGCTTTTAAACCTCACTAATTTTTTTACACTGAATTAAGTATAGCTAAATGCAACAGTCCCAGTCAGGATTTTCTGTCCTGAAGAGATGATCGCACAATGTTTTTGGTATTTTTCACTTGCTAGCATTCTGGATATCTTAGAGTAAGATTATTTCTTTAATATCATTCCTTCCCTATAGATGTACAATGGAAACAAATTTCTAGATTTCTTGGAACTGATGTTATTCTGTCTGACATAAACCTTTTGAGGAGGAACAATAGAAGACTGAATGCTTTCTTTTTCTGTTTTTTTTTTTTTTTTTCTCATCAGAAGATAAAAATGAAGCAACTGAGGATTTTACAGTTTGTAAGTTGTAGCCCCTGTATAAAACTAGAATGTTGCTGGCTAAAAGCAGATTTTCTGCTTTGACAATTCTATTTTCACTCATACCAAGATTTTCCTTAGCTCCTGCTCTGTGTGTAAAAAACTTTCACTGAGGTAATTTACTCTTTCTTCCGGGAGAGGACAGGATTTCTTCATATGTGTTCGAGTGTTAAAATGTCACTAGGGAAAAGAACATATGTCAATGTAAAATCTCCCAATTTTATAATCAAACTGCTGATTTTGAGGGAAAAGCTACGATTTGTGATTTTGGAAGATTGGCAGCATCAGAGAACTGGCTTTTGGCACATTCAAAGTGATAACTAGTAGAAAAGAAGACAATTTAATTGTTAGTATGCTATCTTTACCTGTAATATCCAGTGGTTTGATAATTGTAGTTTTCATTAAAATATACAATTAAAATTATTTTACTTTTTATGTTCCTTATAATGCCCAATTGTAAACTTAAGCATAAATTGTAAGATAATAATTGGCAGATTTACTGACAGTAACATATGCTCTCTTCTGCCAGTGTTTTGTGATTAGATATTCAATCACTCTTGTAAATTCTTTTTCAGTGTGCTCTATAGTTTTTAATTTCCTTCTCGTAACTTCCTGCTATTTACACTGGTTTGAGAGATTTAAATTTGAACATCATGACAAAATAATGGATTGCATTTTCAGTGAATGAAGCATAGATCAGTAAGAAAAAACAGTGTGGCTCTGAGTGACCTTGTTAGTTTTCACATTTTGAATCAGCCAAGGACCTGGCTTTTTCTCAAAACAGAAAAGAGTTGCATAATTCTTGTGTACCCATATCTTCAAAAGGAAACCATGCTGTAAGAATCGTATTATAAATTCTTAACACCAAACTAGTCTATGATAATCCCAGAATGATGCCGGCTTTGTTGTTACAATACAGAATACATTGTACAGAATAAACCCTGTTTTCTGTGGTTTCAAGCAATATAGGAAAGTAAAACACCCTGTGAAGTAGGACATAATCTTCCCTCTTATGGTTTAGTAGCAACATTGTATTCAGTGTCCAGTGTCAAACCTTCTAATATCCAATACGGCTGTGCACCAGTTCCTCACTTCCTTAGACTAAGTCACAGAACCTGAAACAGGATTTTTTTGAATTATGTAATTTAACTTGGAATGATATATTTTCATTTTAAAGTAATCTCATTAACTAATACTGTAATATTTGCCTCTTACTTGTGCTCATTACTTAGCTTTTTTCTGTGACATATGGCCTTTACACACAGATTCTGTTTGATATTTTAAACAGAAATTTACTACCTTGCTTATAAAAACTGCTGTTCTTCTCTATTCAGTTAGATGGTTGTGAATTAGAAACAATCAACAAACAAACCAACTGACCTACTGACTTAATCAAAATCAGTAGAATTAATCCTATAAAAGTGAGCTCAGAGGCATGCCCACTACTCTTTGTCAATTTAGCCCTTTTTATCATCATAAATCTTTTCATGAATAAAGATTTCTAGTTCAATTTTAGTACAATTATTAATTGCCATTTGTGAGTTCTTGCAATGTCAGCCACCAGTTTGAAATTAATCTATTATTACTAAATCATTAATTTTGAATATTTGCAGCTGATTATTCATTGTTTGCGGAGAGGAGTGCTAACCTGCCTCTGAAAGATCCAACTGGTCCTTGTTTTGCTAAATTACTTCTATTTTTGGAGCAGGGAGATGACAAAGCAATGACTTTAGTTCATGCATAAATACCTTTGCAAGTGTTTGAATTTACATGTTCAGTATGAAAAGGAAATCTCTCTACTAATCATACAGAATCACAGAGCATAGAATATATTAAACATATGTGTGGTAGAAACACCATATACAGGTCCATAAATACAGATAGTTCAGAAAAGAAAGGTCATCCTTTTACCTCTTTGCATTGAACTGTGTGATTCAGTAATAGTTTTCTTTCATATTTGGTCACTATTACCATTTAATGTATTCATAATCCATTATGAAGGGAATTGTTCATTACTTTTTTTTTGTGGAAGTAACACAACTGGCCTAGGTCGAGTAGTGATTAGCACTGGAAGCTTTCCATATTTGTTAATGCAGGCTGGGTATTTGCTACTGTTTTTTTCCAAAACACAGTAAGACTTCATTTGTGGCAGCATGAAATTCTAACAATCTTGAATGCTTGACTATGTAACCCTGATAATGTTTTTTAATGTATGTTGTTACTGTGTAGCTTCTTAGCCAATTTTCCCTTGAGCTAAGAAAATAATTGCACTGCTACCATCCTGACAACATTCATTTTATTCATGTTCTTGGCTGGAATATTTATAAACATTTATAAATATTATAAACATAGTATTTATGTTGGTACTACTATTATTTTTACTTCTTATTGGTTACTTCTTACAAATAGCAGCTTGTTTAAGCTGTGCTTTACAATATGTAAAATGCTTAAAAACTTCAGTTCAGATAAGTACAAAAAGATTTTTCAAATTTCCAATGACCCCTAGTTATAAGGAGCATTTATCAATAAAGCATTAATTTTCCTGTGAGAGTTTTTTTTTTTACTTTGTAATGTCCATATTGCAATCCCAAAATTTTGTGTTGTAGTTTTTGATGTTTCACTTTAGAAAACCTTAATGAGGTAGTTTAGGAAAGAGATGAAATTATTAATGGACTTAAATGCAAAATTTGTCATCACAATGTGAATTAATCTTGTTAATAATATGGAGCATTTCTAAGACATAGGTATAACTAATTAACTGGAACAGCAGTCAAATAAAGTGGATTCAGAAGTCTAAAGACTGTCATGACAAGTATTTCAGATTTTTGTGGTCATCCATGTACAGCCATTTTCCTGACTCCATGTGTATAAATATTAGAATGTGAAAATATGAAATAAATAGACCTGTTCCCTCAAGTAGGATAACAAAAAGAATTTTGGGGATGTAAATTGTACTTACAAGCTTCAGGTGAAAAGATAATGCCCTTTAATTGTAAAGTCTTTTGATATGCTCAAAACAATTGTACTGTTATGCAGTGACAATTAAAGAACTGAATTACATTTTATACTGCAACAGAAGTGAAATTTCATCAAATGGTTAGGAAAAACACAATTTAAAAAGTTGAATCAAAATGAAATAGATTTCATTTTTAAAGTAAAATAAGCGTGATTGGTTTTTTTGAATGTTCAAATTGTGCTTTTACTTGCAAAGACCCCTGTGGTTTAAATAACCCAGTATGTGTACCCTAATAAAAATACCATTGAATTAAATGGCCACTAGGCATATAGAGTGTCCTGTTGCAATTTCAAGAGACAGTTTGTTACAAGACACCCTGCTATGTACCTTTTATTTTATCAAAATAAAAGAGAAAAAGAAAAGGTTGCAAAATGTGTTTATTTCTATGAAAAATATGTTTCCAGTGTACTAGAAAAAAATGATGTGTTGTGTGTTGGTTTTGTTGAGGGTTTTTTTGTAGAATGAAAGAGTTGGTTTATTCCATGTCTGGTACATTTATAGCACAACCTACAATAAATATATATAATCAGCAGAATCGATCAGTAATTTTCATCCTCTGAACTATTACTTGTTTCTTTTGGAAGGTGGCAATTCAAGAAGTAATTCAGTTTATATTGTATTAGATTAAACTGTTTTAGAGCACATACAGTACTTGTTTGCCAGCAAACATTATTTCTGAAATAGGGCGCTGTTTTTCTTGCAAATGTTTCTCTTTCTTTCCTTTCTTCTCTTTAAAAAAACCCAAGCCAAACCAAAACAAGAAACATACTAAACAAAACCCCTAAACCTGTGGATGTATTGAATACTTGTGAAAACAAATTACAAATATCACACTGAGATGAATTTAGTGCCTATGGTTCTCAGCAGATATTCCCCTCCATCCTGCCTTCCCAATATTTTGTTGAAGTACAAAGCAAGAAATAGAATAGACTATCAAACTAACTTTACTTTGTGAGATTTTATCAGAAGTTAGTATTTCCAGAAGTTGCTAAATCTCTAGATTTCTTTCCTATTTCTCCTTTGCACTCATGGAAATCACGGTGATGAAATTTCAATTCTTTACATTTGTCTCAGATATTCTAGTCCAGTCCTGTTTCACTGCTTGTTTCCTGATCCATCACTTTACACCTGGCCAGCTGCCCCCTCCCCCCTGGAGTTACAAGAGATAAAGAAAACACCTCCTTAACTGGTTTCAACAGATGGAATTTGGTTACATAACCCAAGACATTATGTTAAACGAGTGAAAGGCAAAAATGTATTTCATTCTTTTATTTAGCCATTTAATATAAATATTTAAATTATGTGTACATTTTGCTATATGTATTTAAATAATATTTTCTTCTTACAGGCAACATTCTTACCTCATCTCCCCATGTAATTAACGCATAAGAGATGTAACTGAGACACGACAAAATTTAACAATCTGCATTTCTCAACACTGTCATTTTTCAGATAGAACTCACAGGTGTCTTTTAAACAATGATGAATTAGAAGGCACAATGTTTTTTTCCTACTCATTTGTTTGTTAACTACCTCTGTGATAATATATTAGCATATTTAATTTCCTCCATTGTAAATGAGCGCCTTTGAACCGCTTCCTAATTTTTCATAGTATTCTTGTATTCTTCATTTCTATGCAGTCTATTTACCATTTCCCCCAAACGACATTTGAAAATATCACAATTCTATACATAGAACAATTGTTTCCAAATACAGTATTAGAACAGTCAGAAGGGAGTTCCTAATATGAAGCACACATTAAAAACCACACATTTTTATTTTTTCTCAAGTTGTTTTTCCTTTTCTCTTTTTTTCTGCGTGCAAAATCTGAATAAACAGACTGTGTATGGACTTACTTAACTAATGTATAAGAACAAGAAAAATACCATTCACTCACAGCTTTTGTGTGAGGAAGGCAAGAAACATACTACAGCCAACCTGGTAATGTCCAATCAGTGGTCGCTGCTGACCCCTAATACTTTATTTGGAGATTTCGTATATTCTCTGATAAGTCTTTCTCTTTTTCTTGACCTTGCATAGCCCTATTGTTGAGTTGCCCAATAACATTTCATTCAGCTGCACTGTCTCTATGGGAGGCAGAATCCTGTTCTTGCTGAGGATGATACCCTGACTGCACTGTGGTCATGCAAAACCCCATTATTTAGCTCTTGACTATACAAAGATGTAACCACTTCCACTGATTTGCAGTCTTTACAGAGCTCATAAAGTCTCTTTTAAAATGTCTTTCTGTATGTGTCCTTACCCTCTTGTCAGATATCTGGACAATATTTTCAAGATAAAATAAAGTCCACTTTGTTTTTCCTCTCTCTGCCCTTTTCACCTCTACCTGCTTTCATCCTTAGCTTTCTCTAGCATTGTACATCAGTCCTCCACCTCCATTATGCTATTTCCTCCTGATTTCTAATTTTTCATTATATGCTCTTTAATGTCTCTTACTACTTTCTGAATCCCCTACACATTGCAAGTAAACCCTAATTTCTGTCATTCATTGCTGTTTCAAGGAATAGTATTGGACAGCCCTAAAGGAAGCCAGCACAGCATTTCACAGGCTGGGAGGAAAATATATGGGTTGCACATTGGCAGTGTTGGCAGTTCTATCTCAGCATCACTTCAACATTTAATCAACTACAAAAGCCATTTAACGCTTGGGATACTCCAGTGCTATAAATATGATCCCTTAAGTAATTACATAGCTTTACTTCCTGTAACATATTTGGTAACACTTTAAATAAAGTGTCTTCAGTACATTTCGATGCATTTTTAATTTAGATTGGATACAGCTATGATTGTATGCTAGATAAATAACGGTTTGAATTTAAATGGATGCATAGACATTTCCCAACTACCTAATAATTAAATAACTTGGAATATTGCAGATGAAAGTAGCAGTATATTTCAATGATTAATTAATAACATATAACTTTTATGAAAAAACATCTTTCCTAATAGCGCGCTATTAACCACACAAAGTAATGTGGCAAGGCCTATTAGTCTGACTGCAAAATGCAGGCTGTAGTAGAGATTGTTTTTGGAGGATACAAAAAAATCTTTGTCATCACCTGGGTTTCACTGTCTGGATACCACGTTTTATCCCCTGAAGATGAAGATACCTCAGCCTCTCATTTGCCCATGACATTCAGTATGTAATACTCATGGCATAATTTTCTTTGGTTTGTGAAACTATAAATATAAACAAACTGGTCTTAACTAAAGTGTCAAAGTACTTCAATGAAACAATTTTTAAATTAAATATATATCTTTGTATTAATAAATCTTGTTCAACTAATAATTTTCTCTAACTTCCCTTTCAATTTAAAATCATTAAACCCCTTACTTGACTATGAAGTAAAACTTAGTATTTAAAGTCCAAGTTGACCTTTTTTTTAAGTTTAAATTTTAAAGCCTTCAAACTAAAAAAAAAAATTATAACCTATTAATAACCCAGCTATACTTTTGGAATTTCTAAAAAACAAATAAAATATATGAGTCACATTACATGTTTTATAGGGGAATTAATAGTTCTCTGGCCTTCAGAGTTCATCACTGTAAATACAGATTGTAACTGAAAAGATACAACATTACTGCACCTGTGAGCTCACAGTAATATACTTAACAGTGTAATGTTTGAAGTACGATTGCTTTTGCCACGATTTGCACTATAATTAAAGTGCTAGTTGAGGATCCCTTCTAGCAGAACACTTCAGTATTGCAAATATTAACTAAGTATTCGAAAAGCAAAAGAAAAAAATAAATAAAGCCAAACCTCTTTTTATGAACACCCACTTTTTGAACTTCTGATGAAATCTTTGGAAGAGGAAGACATTTCTGCCATGCAAGATTACATTTGTACAACATTTAATCTTCTTTAATTTTGTTATATCTAACCCTGATGAATTGGGTCAAAATTGTACATCTAGGAGCATTCAAACCTTTATTACACAACACTGTTCAAAGTTTTACATAGCTACTGTATGAAACCAATAAAATAATTTTTTATTATGTTTGGGTTTCTTCATTTAAGTATTAAACTTAATTGCAAATGCTAATGAAATTTTGGGGTTTGTGAAGCTATGAAAAAAAATCCAAATAGAGACTGTTATTTTGGTTTATATAAGGATATGTATTTGATTTTAATATTTATTTCTTAAGCAAGTATGGTTCTACAATCATCAGAACTATCAAAAGGCATAAGGATGTTAAGAAAGCTTTGTGGAAAATGAAAGCTATCTGTTTATATACAATGCCTGAGTAGCCTAAATAAAATGCAAGACTGAAAAGCATTCCAGTTAATCTTACAGGGGACAAAAATAGATTATAATATCCATACATTTTGGTATCCATCGAAAGCCTATTCCTCAAGTTCACTCAAGTTTACTTTTTGTTTAAAAGAAAGAAATATATCCAACATGCAGGATCAAACAAACAGTAGAATAAACCCATTATTTTCTTCTTTCTTAAATTCAAATGCAATAAATAGCAAAAATGAGGGAGATTTCACAACAATGTGATTTAGGCTGCTCCAGTGTTTCATCATCCAAACAATTAAAGAGCTTTTATATTTTTCTAAAAATGAGTGTACATCAACTTATCTCCAGTTTCATCAGGCCTAATAGGAGGCAATAATTTTTTCCATGTCCTACACAGGATACTGCTGTTGCTATAGCTCTGACCTGCATTGCCTATTTAATGTTTTTGCAAATGAAACATGTAGCTGACTCATATTTAATTTCAATGACAGTATAACCCTTACATTCTTTTCTGTACTCCTGTACAGGTCTCATTTTGTATGAGTGCATTTTTATACTCTCTTTGAAGTGTGAATCTTTGCTCATGCTTTCATTTAATTTTCTCTTGTCAATTTTTTGCTTTTCCTCCAATTAGCCGAGATCATTTTGATTTATGATCATATTCTCCAAAGAGCTTGCAAGGCCTGTTCTTTGCACTTTCCTGCAAAAATGTCACTCTGATATCCAAATTCCTGAAACTGTTAAGTGGAACTTGGCCTACAATAAATCCTACCTGCAAGAGATCCTTTCCCATTTTGACAGAGACATATTGATAATTCTTTTTGAGACTTACTGCTCAAATTTGTTGTACATCAACCAGTCTATTTGCTGTAAAAATGCCACTGATGTAAGTTACATCTATACCAGTATTTCTTTAGCTTTTTTGGGAGCCAAGTCATTTGAATAACACCAAAACCATTGCACATTCTCAATATCCAAACAAGAATTCTTCCCATATTCACTGCATTCTGTCAAAGAAAGAATTTGGAAAAATTTAAACATAATTTTCTCTTGTCAAATAGAGTTTAATTCTTTTCTTCTACTTTAGTATTCTCAGGTATTTATTTGATTATTTAATAATTTCACCCTCACTCTTTCCAGAGATGAAAAGGGAGAGAATTTCTGCATTTTCCCCTTCTACTAAAGATAGTTCCTAATGTTTTCCTTCAGTCATTGGAGATGACAATAAAGCCTTAGAGATTGCTTCAGAAAAGCATATGACCCTAAAAATCCAGACTGTTCTAACTGCATATTTTTCAGTCCATTCTGATTTGCAGTGTTTTCTTATCTTCTAAATAAAGTCAAGCAGCCAGTCACAATTTAATGTTTTGGTAAAGATTAAATAAACTGAAAGGCACTGAGTATTTCAGCTTTTTTTTCTGTGCCATCTATTATTTGTCCCCTCTCACACTTGGTAATGGAATTATTCTTCTCTTTGTTTTCCTCTTATTTGCAGTGTATTTATAGAACCATTTCATGTTGCCTTTTGTGTTCCTTTCTAATTGAAACTCAGTTTGTGTCTCAACATATCTGGATTTTTTTCTACATACTCATGCTTTTTGTTTGCAAGCATATGAGTTCAGATTCAATTATCACATTCTTCTTAAATGTTTTATTATAATCATTATTATTATTATTATTATTTTGCATTGTAATTCACCCAGATCAATTTGAAAACTTGTATTTTAAATATTGTATTTATCCAGAGGATCCTCATCTTATGCATTTTATGTAGAAGTGTACTGAGGTGGTAAGGCATAGTCATCATTTCATTCTTAAGTCACATTTGCTTTTCTTTCCTCTTTATTATTTTTTGATACTCCTAGCTCTTATCTATAGTATTCTGAAAGTTGCATGGATTACTGATACAGTAACTCCAAATATTTCACTGTTATTTTTCATGTCTGTCTTTCTTTTATCAGATAGAGAGCAAGTGAGACTCCCTGAGAGCAACAAGTGCTAAAGATACTTATCCCTTCCTTTAGCCTGGCCAGTGGAAAACTGTCATTCATTAGAATTTCAGTAATTAACTTCTTTCTTAGTATCAGTGGGAGCAGAAACCACCATGGGACCTTTTTTCCTCTTAGAATATCTTTGCAGTGATTACTAGTTCATTTTCGCTGGAATGGTAATTTCAGTATTTTGAAATATTAATGTATTTTGAGATTTTCATTGCATTGCACTTCTCTGGAATGGAATATCACAACCTTGGTCCCTCTAACGCTCTTCTTTTCCCAAAGGAATGCACAGCTACTGCAGACATTAGGGAGAAAGCAATCACCACTAGCTGAGACAGTGTGGTCAGTGCATTTCGCAGGAGAAAATTTCATCGTAGGACATGGAAAAAAGAAAGACAGTGTTTTACTGGAAATGTTATTATTCAGGTCAAGATAATTTGTTGTATTTTGTATTTTGTCAAATAGCATATGCCATTGCTGCTTTGAGATCATTCTTTTAAGAGGCCATTCTTTAAAAGACAAATGAGCCTGTAAAAGTTTTGTGTTATTTTCTAATAATTTTCTTCTTCCTGTTTTTTTCATGGAGTGTATGTGGCCTTTCCAAAATAGATATTGCACATAATCAGTGGGATTAAGGAAAACTGCTGATATAAATTCATTAAGAATTTATATCAAGCTTAAAAGTTGCAATTAGTGACCACTTATGATATCGTTATGTTCACTGTAGCATTTATTTTGTCCAGCTGTCTATCTATTGCAAAAAATACAGGTATGAAATGAAACTACTTAACAATTCAAATATCAGGAAAATGCTGTTCCTTTTTTGTTCTGTCAGACAAAGTAGCCAATTAAAATAAACTAGGAATTGTCCTGCTAAGTCAGGCCAATTCAGTTAATAATATATCTTCAAAAATACAGAAAAGCACTTTCCTTTCCTGTGAAGAAAATGATTTATGGCTGCTATTTGCCATCTTCCCACAACACATTCTCTTATTCCAGTAATCTGGGGTTTAAAACTTCTTATTGTTTTCCTTACAGAAAACATCCCTTTCCACCTTATGGAGGAATCCAGAAAAAAGAAATAAATTTATGGAATGAAAATGTCACAGATGTTCAAAATTCTAACAGCATAAATAAGTGGACACATCATGTTTTTAGGTAAGATTAGACATTTTCAATGTTTCTAAAAGTAAATGTTTGCTTCTCCTGCAAACAAAAAAGGTTAGCTATTTAGAAATGAAGGCAACCAAATCCCATAATTTTTAATGTTTTGCCCTTTTCTTTTGTGTTTCCTTCTGCCTTTTCATTTTCCTCTAGGCCTCTTTTATTTTTTTTTCTCACTAAGAAAATATCATCATGATATTCCATAATTCATAGAAGAAGTTAAAAACCAGTTGAAATAATAAATTCTGATTTTCTTAATAAATACATTAATTTGCTTTGACATATGAAAGATATGATGAAAGTAAGGAAAATATGTATAAAATCTATAGTGACAAAGTTGAGTTCTTAAGACCTGTTGTACCTACTGCACCATCTATAACATTAAAAAAAGTCAAGCCATAGCTTATGCATGACACATAATAGTGGTAATTATATATTGAATTTTGCATGGGCTCAAATGGATAAGAATTTAATAAATGTGAAATCCACCAAGGTGATAAATTGAGAAAGTTTCGTATGGGTAGATTTCCTCTTTGATCTGCAAACACAAAATCAAAATGAGAACATTAGGAAGCATGGCTTTCAAGTAAATTGCTTCTCTGATAGCAGTTCTGTGTGTAGACTTAGTAGGGAAAAAAGAGCTAAATTAAGTATTAAGGCAAATGCTCTCTTCTTGAATATTTATATGGCTTATTTCACTATTCTCATGTCATTGCTGGTGTCAGACAATCAGGCAACCCAGAATGTTGTAATATTTGTCGTATAAAATAGAGGGCATTTTATCTAAAATGCTGCCCATTCTTGATGTCTAAGAATACCAGAGCAATACAGTCAGACCCTTTTTCCCTGATCTCTGAAAGAGAGATTGTTCAGCCACTGAGACCAAAACAGGCTTTCTAAAAGCAGTAGTTTGCATTTTTGCTCTAAAATTTACTTGCAGTGTAAGGGTTCAATACCTCGTTGGAAATTGCAGTGTTCTTTCCATTTGGCTTGGGAAGCAACTGTTGTGCTCTGTTCTTGAGCTTCTCAGAAATGCAAGTAAAGGAAAGGCTTTTATAGACTCTTAATCTGCTTTTAAATGCTCTTTGTTTTTGAATATACTGCACAAAAGTGCCAGATAGTGCAAATACAAGTTTGCATTCATTTACCAACTTCAACATTAAAATTCTAGCAGTACATCGCCTATTTCACTCTACCTTTTTAAACAAAATCCTTGAAATGTGTCCACTTCTGCAGTACAAGCTGGTATATACAAATCATGCAATGCTCAAGAGACTTTTTGTTAAAATACCTTAACAATGACTTTTTTTGCCCATCTAGTACTGACTTTTTAAGAAGGATCTTGTTGTTGTAGAAGAAATTTTAAATCAATTGGCATTTACAGTTTTTGTGGTAAGTTCCGTAGAAATTTCTCATATTCAAATTAAAATCAATGCAGGTGAATTCTGCATACTGTAGCTCTTTCCCCACACCAGAAGCAGACAGATGAGCTTTTACACAGCAGGGAGGCCTGAAGATTTATGTGCCAGTTTTCAGAAGGTTCATGATGGGGAGAATTTGAGGGCTCTCAAGCCCTCTCTACTGCAAACCCATCTCATCCCCAGAGCACTGGAGAGTAAAAATGGAAAAAGAGGGATAACATTTAAGAAACCTGGCAAATGAAAGAAGAGAAGCTACTACTTCAATAAAATGGAATTTTGGAAGAGATGGGTTGAGGTTGAAGCTTAATTTTGATTTACCAAGTGTTTACAATACCGACCCGGAAAATGTGCTTGAAAATTTTTGATAGGAAAAGATGAAAATTTAAATATTGTCAGAGGTCTTCTAATGAATTCTGTCTGCCTTCCTTGTGCTGTCTCTTCCAAGAGGAGATAAACTCACTGCTTATTTGCAAGAAATACTTTGTCAGGACTTTAATTTTTTGGTCCATTAATATTCACAGATTTTTTCTTTATGTTAGGCCAAGCTCTGCACAGTGCCCTCTGAACCCTGGCAGAACGTTTAGTGTGAGATATGGCTATGTATCTAGTCCTTAGTCTCATAATAACTTTTGTCATAGATTCACCACTTCCTGCACTTTTGTCCTACTGTCATTTTTGTCACAGAACTCCATGATATTCTCCTGGGTGTATATGCTTAGTAGTCCCAGGGAAGAAGCATTCTGTAAGAAGAACAGGTTCTATCTGTCTGTGTGTAGAAAAGCCAAAATGTTGAAAATCCACTGACCTCTTGCAAATTTATCAAAGTCCCAATAAATATTTTAACTCCAGATAAAACATTTTAGAATTTTAAGTAAATGATTAGGATGCAAAAGATCTTTGGAATACAGCATAGTCCTCTCCTCACAGCAAGAAAAGAGAATCGTCAAGGAAATACATTTATCTCAGTGAATATCACCAGATGATAAAGTTCAAGACATCTGTAGTGAACTTCAAATACAATTTATTATGGTTCTCTTCTACTTGGAAAAAGAGTTGTAATAAAAAAAAAATCCACAAGGAAGGTGTAATTGGAATTGTTGATATTTAAACACTAAAGAAAACTTAAGCCGTTGCTTTTGCATATCCTAATATTGGATCTTGAACTCTATTGAGTGAAGCATGAATATTTGCCTGTAATTAAATAAAAAAGTTCAACATGTTCTTATCAATAAGACTATTTGAAGAATAATAAATGTTGACTGGCCACCTCATTGTTTTTATGTGGGTTAGAAGTCTTTTAGAATTATTTGGAAAATAAAAATCAGTTTCCTTACACATATAACTATTTTCAACATGATCTGAAACTGCCATATATGTATGTGCTCTTCCTCACTTCTTTAGCTATAGTTAAAACAACATCAAATCCACAAATCTTGTTCCTCATATTTGTCTTGTTTAGGAGCAGAATAATTTCGTAACAGTCTCTGGTATTCAACATCTCTCTATTGGAGTAGGAAATAAAAAATATGCACAGAAAAATGTAGTGTATTGAGGAATTTGGGGTGGTTCTGGGTCTTTTTAACATAGTCCATCATTTTATTAGGTCAGATCTTAAATAGCTTAGAAGAAATGGTATCATTTTATTGGTGTCCTTCAGAAAGCAGCAAAGAGATTACTTTGTCCAATAAATATTTGCACTTTAGCTTCACAGAGTGTAAACTTAATGAGCAGGTAATTTAAAGGGTTTTAAGTGAAAATGGCAAGGAGCTAAATTCACAGACCACACTTTCATGTTTGATACCGTGGAGCAGTGAGTAGACTGGCTCAGTCAAGCAAATCCCAAAGAATGGTTATGTTTAAGTTCAAGTACATGCCTAAGTGCTTTGCTGGAAAAAAGAAAGAATGCTCAGTAATTAGTAGGACTGAAGCTTTAATGGGTAATTCCACATAAATTAATTCATCAGTGAAAGCTGGTCAGATTAGTTTTTAAGTGTTTATTTTCTACTGCTCCATTTTCCCTGTTCTCTCGGAGGAGGGTTGAGGAGATTTACTTGAGCATTTCTTTAAGCTACCAAGTTGCAGTTGAGCAACTGAGCATTGCATTTCCTCAAACCTTGCAATTGCTATCTCTGTGAAGAAAACAGAAACACTTTTCTGAGCATTTGCAATTCAACTTATACCAGTCTATGCTTCCTTACCAAAAGTCTGCTTCACATTGCGATTCAGACGAGGATACCACTATGCATCCAAGAAAAGGTTAAAGTTTACATATTTTCATCTCTTCCTAGACTTTTGTACAGGGATCCTAGGAACTAGAGAATAGTTTGAAAGTGTTCTATTACAAATGTGTCAAAGATGAATCATTATTGAATTGATCTCACAATATTTAGTCTAATGATGTATAATGACTTAATTGGTCTAGTAGCTTTATCATAATGGAAAGCTCCCCATACTATGACAAATTGGCAATTTATTAATCTTTTCATGTATCAGTCAAGAGTCCAGTCTGACTGCAACTCACTTTTCATTGACATATGTCCACATAAGCACAGAGAAATCATTTGAGGATACCTGTAATAAGCTGCTATCTGTCCATAGAGCAAAAAAAAAAATCTTCTTTGTTTAATTTTGATTTAAAGAAAAGCTCAATCTCCATGTGCCCACATGAGCTCTGTGGATGAAATAGGAGGTGATGGAAAGAATACTGTGAAGAGTTGCTGTTAAAATATAAATCCCTCTCTATCTGATGATGCCTCTGCTGTACTCAACACTCTGCTGCTTATTTTGATGTGTAAAGTCCAGTTCTTTATAGGTACCACACTTTCCTGAGCATAAGGATGAGAAATAACCTTTATGAAGCTGAATAAACTAATCTATTAATAACCTTTATGAAGCTGAATAAACTAATCTATTTAAGCAGAATGGTGTGGAGAGATTGGCTTCTCAAGCTGTCTCAGTATTTGTGAGCTCTTAGTCTGAAATGCATTTGGCTTAAAACCAACTTGTTACAGAAAACTTCCTGGCTAATTCAGTTGCTATAAATGTAATTAATTTTTGCCAGAACACAATTATTTGCAAAGAAAAGCACAGTCTATTAAACACCTTCAGATAGCTGCAGCTAAGTACGACCATTTTGCATTCGGAAGTGAAGATGGAGCAAATTGAACAAGGGATTAGATATGTGTTTTCTTTAATGGCTTTCAGCAAAGACAATGTTTTCATGTAAAATCCCAGTTTGGAAATTTTGTGCTGCTCTACTCATTTTCCTGTCCCATCAGCCATTCACTGTCATGTTGCGGACATCGGTGTTACACACAGCTTGATGAGTGTAGCTAGATGTGCTTTGTCACATCATGATAATTCAGCCATGGAAATTTAAGAAAAGTCTGTTTTGAAAGAGAGGAGATCTACAAAATCTGTTTACATTTTATCTGTAGAAGGAAAAGGAATGTTGCATTCTTTCTTATCAAGAAACAAGTCATGCGTATATATCTAAACTCAACTTAGAAATGTCACACTCCATGGAAACAAAATGGAAAGCAACAGGAAGTACTTGTAGTCTGAGTTCCTTTTTTATCACTATTGCTATCATTATCACTATTGCTATCACTGCAAAAAGAAAGAATTTTTTTTTAAGATGTTTATTTCCAATGTTCATTTGTTCCCTTCCCTTCCCTTCCCTTCCCTTCCCTTCCCTTCCCTTCCCTTCCCTTCCCTTCCCTTCCCTTCCCTTCCCTTCCCTTCCCTTCCCTTCCCTTCCCTTCCCTTCTTCCTCTCTTTTTCTCTCCCTCTTTCTCTGCCAGCTCCTTTCACATTGGCAACAGCATTACAGAATGTGGAGATTATTTACTGAATTTACTAGAAAGAGAGCACAGAGGAATGTCCTTCCCCTTATACAGGTTTCTGTGTCTTTAGGGAAATGCTCAGTATTGTGCTAGAAATCCTCTAAGCCAAGGGCAGCAAGAGGTATGTCAGGATGCATTTTTCTTTCTCAAATTAGAGGTTACGTTTGCATTGAAATATCAGAAGAAGCAAGGAGATGCTGGTTTTCAAAAGTTGCTGTTCCCAGTAATGCTGATAGTGATGTCTCATTCCCCTGCAAGGGGCTGATCTGGACAGAAGCGGGGATCAGCCTCCTGTGTCTCCTAGATGACTTCCTTGCGGCAGCTCTTGTGCTCCTGCAGTCTATGTCTTGCATCATTTCAAATCTCTGACCCTGTGACTGATTGCGTTGACCTCTGTTCTGTTTGATGCTAAATGGTACTGTAATGTGAATTTATGGGAGGCTGATTTAAAAACAACAAAAAGAAAAAGATCCTCAAAACTTTACTGGAGTGTTCTGATGTTCAGAGGCCACTGAATGCTTACATTCTTCACCTATTCATGCCATTCTGAGCAAAACAGGCAAAGCACCAAAACTCACACTCATGTCAGCAAATGTCTATGGGTATTTTTATTATTGCTGCTAATAATTTTGTATTTGACTCTTTATAGCCCAGCTAAAAATTTGTCTTCCTTTTCCTAAGGCACACAAGAAAAATGGTTTGATTTCCCATTTTTTGTGGGTTTTGTTTTTTACTTTTTTCTTTTTTTTCAGTTGTGATAATCTAAGTTGGATGTGTTTGGAAGCAAATCCTTTAAATTTAACCAGTTTAAATGCCCCTGAATTTTAACCCTTAGCACCCAGGCCCTTAAATTCCACTTTGCAATTTTTAAATAGATTTTCTTATCCAGTGTAAATTCCTGTCTTAATCACTTGAATCCACTAAAACTGAAATACAGTGACTTACATACATTCTCTTTGAAAGTCACTTTTTATTTTTACTGAGGAAATATTCTCTCTGACATGTTAAATTCCATCTAATCCATGAGCACTACCATCTTTCACCAGAGACCATTAGAAAGACAGTCAGTCATTCATTCTCTTTGCTGGGGAAAAGGTGCAATGCAATGATACCATAAAAGCTGTTAATCCACTCATATTTACACTTCAGATATTTCCCACAGAGCTCTCTGAGAAAAGGGACACAAATGATGATTTGGCAAATGCTGTCCTTTCATAAAAATTCCCTGGGTGCTTTTGAACCAACCTATCAGAGAATTCTACTCCTGCTATTCATGTCAGTAATTAGATTTGGAGAGAGCAGTACCACATGCATGTTTATGGAAATCACTGTTAACCCAAATGATGATCTTTTTCCTTTCTTCCTCCTCTCCCTCTGTTCCCACTTGAATTTTCTGCATGCTGCCACAGCACCTGCTAGTAAATAAATAAATAAAACCCGAAATACCCAAGACTGCTACCTAACAGGTCAAAATCCCTTGCATTTTCCTGATAGCAAAGACAAAAAGAATAATTGTCAAACTGTGGATAAGACAAGGAAGGAGAGAAAACAATGAACTAAAGATGAAATGAGAAAAAAGCATGTGAATCAAATTTTCATAGGGAATTCTGAAACAAAAGCTAACTTTTTAAAATCTAAAAAATTAAAAACAAGTTATCAAGACAAAATTTATTAAAATGTTCTCTTTAGGAAAGAAATGTGCACATTTATGAGATATTGTAATATAAAGCAAATGTATATGATTCTTTCTATGTTTCTGTGCTTTGCATCTTTATTTTCATTAGTGACAGAAAAGCTATTAAAATATAGCATAGCCCTAGGACTGACACTACAGAAACTCAGCTTAAACTCTCTTCATATTTGCATGATGTGTAAAACTTACATAATTAGATATTTTCTGAACAGACAATAATATTTTACCATGATATTATATAATACATATTTTCCATCCCTGTCTCACCCATTTATCTCAGTAAACAGATGACCTTACTCACAACTTAAGTTCTGCTTCAGGGAAACCTCATATTCATTTAATAAAATATTATCTCTGAAAGGTTTCCAATACCATGTAATATTATTGAACTAGATTAAGAGTTCCCACATTTACCACATATTTTATAAGACCTTTTATTTCAATTATTTATAATAGATATAATATATAATATTAATACATACAAGTACATGTGCAGATCATATATTACATAGTTAATTCATGCTTTAAAATAAACAAGCCCTTTTTTAGGATTTAGTGTTTGTTTGCACTTGCACATATTCCTATGGTATTTGCACTTCCATTTTCAGACATAAGTGATGAAAATACATGTATACCATCAAATATACTTTTCTTCTAAGCAAAGGAATGCTTAAATATAAAAAAAGTTTATTCTTTTCATAAGAATTCTTGGATTGTGTTTTTAATTCTAATCAGCTACCAGTTGAACAATTGATCATTCTTGCAAAATGAACAATTGATCTTGTTGAACTAGGATTAAACATTGAGCCAATTTTCTATATGCCACATAGTATGCATAAAGAAATATTGGCCGTCACTCTGTACTGATTTGGGTCTTATCAGACCACTTAGCTAAGCAGAAAAAGTCTATCTAATCTTTCTCACAGCCCCTTGGCTCATCCATTTACTCATAAACAACGTGGATTTAAGTTGTGGAGAAAAAAACCCTTCAGTTAAGTGTGTTTTTTTGCTTCAACAGATCAAGTAATATAACTATCCCTGTAGTCAATTGTTGTTTTCATTAGCTGAGATTCTTGACATTTTAAATTCTACAGATGAAATTTCACAGTCTATTATCTTTATTAGGACCTGGAAACCGTGAACCTGTTTAAAAAATCTTTTCTCTCTTGGTTTTGTTGGTTTTTTTTTTTTTTTTGGCTAGATTTAAAAGAGCTGAACAGAAAAATGACCAGCTGCTTAGATTACCACTCCAATCCTCTCATGAATTTTTAAAGGTAGGGATTTTCTGAGAACCAACATCAAATAAAGGATCAAATGCCTTCTATTACAGAATACAAATGTGTAGCTCAAAATCCCTAGAAATTACAGTCTTTGAGAACCATCTGGACCCACATGTTATGCAGAAGAGGAGAAACACAAAGGAACTACTGATTAATTTTAATGAGGAGTGAAAAGGCTTGTAATTAAATTCAGTTTTATTAAGTTAGTGGTGTTTGTAGCTCAAATCTTCAAGGCTAGTGTTACAGCCCAGACTTATCAAAAGTAGGTATTTTTTCACATTTTGAAAACTTACGTTCAGTAAGTTTGGAAAATATTGGTAACAAGACTAAGCTTGTAGATTTGGCATTGATTGACATGAACATCACTTCTAAGCAATACACTGTGTTAGTTTAGTAATACCTTCCACGATTGGCAGTTTTATATTTTTAATAGAAAAATAGTTATCTATTTATGTATTTATCTTGTTTATAACAGTTTAAGAAATTTTGCTTTTTTCATGGAAATCAGAGTGAGACCTTTTTATTAGCACTTGTTCAATACACTGTCACCTATAAATTAAGAGCTTTAGTTTTGATCTAGATTGCTAGTAAGTGAGAAACTTCTTGTTTATCTGAAATGATTTGACAATACAGAGATCTATGTTTTCACACACTCAGTGATTGTTTTTTCTATGAATAGAGTGAAAAGGGACAAGTTTTCTGAAAATGTTATCTACTACTCTTCTGTTGCCTTTCAAGGGTCACAAATTGTTCACATGCTTCTTTGTCTGATTATTTGAACAGAAGATTTAAATGACAGACAGGTTTATTTGAATGAATATAGAACTAAACTGAAATAAAGAGGCAGCGTGTGACTACATTTCTGAGTATTGCACAGACTTAATACTGCACTCTGCACAGAAGTTATTTGCTCCTGGAATTATCTGCCAGCCAGGGAGGTGGCTCCATTTGCTTTCAGTGTGGCATTTTTGCTGTGTATAAAAACACACTAATTAAAGAGTTTTTTTCTGATGCTTACTATGAAATGCAGAAAGTAAATGACATATGCACAAATTTCCTGGATCATTTATAAATGAAAACTGAAACATGAAAATCTGTGAGAAAAAAAAATTACTTGGAAAAAATAAATATCTAAATATAAACAAAGTATTCATACCAGAACTTGCTATAATAAACCATAGGAAAGATTAAAATTATTGATTCATAGTGTAGTTAGCTGCTGGGGGAGCTACCTAATTTGGAGTTAGTGTCTTAGGGAATGAAAGAGCAGCCACTGCCACTGTAAGAATGTAAAAAAAAAAGAAAATTTATCAGGAATCAATAGAACTAAAGAAAGACACGAATACAGAGGAGCATGAGCAGTTTTATTCTCTGTTTTGCTGCCATACAGGATGTGTTACTTGTTACAGATTCTTATATCAATCCCATAGAGTGCTGGTCTATTCTTAGTGATCGATAACATTGAAGACTCCACAAGATCCTCAGCTAAACTGGCTTTGTACTTTGTTATCCATTACCATTCATTTTTTTTTTTATAGCCTAAATTTTTGTTGATGTAGTTGAAGTCTATTACCCACAGTCCTATCTGCCCACGCATGAAGAACAGATTTTTTTTCTTTATCACTGTCCCAATTTTTCAAAATTCTGTTAGGTGTATTGACTGCTGAGATTAATTAGATACATGAAAACTACTTCCAGCTCAGGAAGTCCATCACTTAAAAATAGTTTAAGGTTGAGAAGGTTTGGGATCTTTCCTTTTACTTACCTTGTTTGAGATTCTGTTTTTTGACCATCACTATAAACATTATGACAAGGTAGACTTTTGAGATGATATATTTCTTTCCTAATTATATAAAACTTTGAATATATTACTGTATCTCTGTCAGGCCTCTTCTTTTATTTAGGTTTAATAGCTCAATTTTTTCAGTATCTAAGTCATATTCAGTAGAACTTGATCATCCTCTCCTCTATCACGGGCATAACTAGTTCACATCTTCATCGAAACATATCTCAGAATAGAATTCGGTCGTTGGGCTGAGCTGCATGGAATGAAAAAAAAATTCCTCTCTTATTTTAGAGACTGTCCTCATAATTATTTGTCCCACTATCCAGGATATCTTCTTTGCAATGCTGTGACATTACTGTATTGTATTCAATTTATGATCCACGGAAGCCCACTTCCATTTTTGGAAGAGATGCTACCAGGCAGCATTCATGCAGTTGATTTATTTTCATAGGCAATAATTGAACACTTTCTAGACCATATATCAAAATTATTTATGCTTTCTTAATTGTAACACTGTCCCCAGGAAATCCTCATTTGGCTTTGTATCATTTCTGAGGCAAGACAATTTTGTATTCCTTCAGAAAGATTACCAATGGAAATACTTAAGACTATTATAACCTTCAGAATGCTGCTTGACACAGCACATGCTAAAGTGATCTTTTGGAAACTTATTTTATGGATTGAGTCGTCCAACATGTTTTTCTGCAAGAGAATAGAAATTTAATCCAGATTTTTTCCTCACAGCTTACTTACAGGAATGTTCTGTGAGACATGATTTAATAGATTAAAGTCACAGAATTTCTAGTACTTCTTTCCAATCATAGCACTGTTCCTTTATCATTGTTGTGGTTTAGTCCCAGTTGGCAACGAAGTCCCACACAGTCACTCACTCACTCACTCACTTTCCTCCATTGGGACACTTAGAAAATGAAAATAGTAAGAATCAGAAAATTTGTGGGTTGAGATGAGGGCAGTATAATAGGTAAAGCAAAAGACATACACAAGCAAAACAAAACAAAGAATTCCTTCACCCTTTCCCATAGGCAGGAATGTGTTCGGCCATCTCCAGGAGAGCAGGGATCCATCAAATGTAACTATTACTTGAGAAGACAAACACAATTACTCTGAGCATTCCTCCCCAACCTCTTTCTTCTTTCTTCTTCTGGCTTGTGTATATTCTGGGCATGATACTATATGATACAAAATATCCTGTTGATCAGCTGGGATCAGCTGTCCCAACTGTGCCTCCTCTCTAATCCTTGTGTGCTCTCAACTCACTTACAGGATGGGGTGAAAAGCAGAAAAGGCCTTGACTCTGTATAAGCACTTCTCAGCAATAGCCAAAACATCCCTGAATTACCAACACCATTTCCAGCACAAATACAATACAAGGCCCCATATCAGCTACTATAAAGACAACTGAACTCTGTCTGGGCCAAAAACGAGCACAAACATGCAAATTTGACTCAATTTGTTCTTGACTGCTGTTCATCATCTCACTGTCATGCATGCACTTGCAAATAATTTAATTGATTATCCTTTCCAGACATTTTCAGAATTGAAATTGACTGGACTCAATTCCTTTTTCCCTCCTGGCTGAACACCCTTACACTCATATTCTCCAATGCTCCACTACATCCACTTTTTCAGGCGACATCTTGATTATGAATCTGTTTCAAAGGTTTCAGACATTTTTCTAGTTTTCCTAGGAAAACACCACAAAAACTCAGTCCATCCAAATCTCAGAAGGAACTGAAGAATTACATGTCTGTGCCACTTACAAAAATAAGTTAATATTTTAAAAAAGCATAGCATTCAGATGTTTTGGAAGGTGACTTTTTACCTTACTCTCAAAACGACTGTGAATATTATGACAGCTTTCAAAAGATGGTTTGAAACAAATTATGAATCCTGAAACTGTGAAATATCTGCGTGAATATAGATTTCATTCACTTTAAAAGTTTAAAGCACCATTATTCTGCTCAATTGCCTACCTAACACAGTTAATACCCTTCCATTATGTAAACCCTATTATTTAACATATTTGTGTAAAATACATACTTCACACTAAGTCTTTGTGTTCTTTTGTAAACTTTCTTTGAAATACTGGAACATGATAAGACATGACTGAAACAAGATCACCTATAGAAAGCAGAAAAATATGACTCCAACCTATTTGATATATGTTGTCAAGTTGGTCAGCAAAACAGTAGGTAAATAGGAACTGACAGATATAATTTATTTTTATTCAGAAATGTTGCAATCAAACTCCTCATAAAAAGCTAAAAGCTATGTGAAAATACAGATATTTTGGGGTAAGAGACAAACTACTGTTATGGACTGGTACTGACAAAATGAAGAGTGTTTTCTAAACACGGAGATATAAAATACAGAGTTTGTTAAATGGTGCAATTTGGGACTGTTTTTAGTCTTCATTAATGATCTGGAAACAGGATGAATAGGGAAAATGAATGAAGCAAACAAAACTAAGTGCTGGCTGCTTTTACAACCGTAATACGCTCTGGGAATTTTTTTTAAGTTCAATCAATATGTTAGCCATTTTTTGTGCTTCAATTTCAAGAGAAGATCATAAAAGGTACACATCTGAATAACTGTGTTTCATAACAGGTCCAATTCTATTGTTCCTCCTCATAATCAAGGTTTTAGAAACATACTGAAAGTAAAAATAGGTTTAGAATTGAAACTATTTAATAAGTCACTATTTGTTAACCCCTGAGGCATCTGCTGTTGATTTGTCTTGCCTGTTTTGCAGCAGTACTTTTCCTTCCCCACTGCATACATTTTACCTGTGTATATCTTATAGAGATACACATTGAACCACTCAAATCTTTCATTGTGGTGTGTTGCAGATAATTGTGTGTGTATGTACTTGTGCGTGAATGTCTCAAACTGAGCCTTTGAATTCTCAAGCCTACCCTGGCGAGCCACAGCCAGTCTGGGCTGCCTGTAAACTGCAGGCACGGCCCGACTGAGCAGAAGTTACACACATTGGACTCTCAGAAGTGTAGAGGTACACACTGTACATTTGTCAAAAGAAACAGTTGGGAAGCTGATGATACACTGTGCTTCTGCATATAAACTCTTGAGATTGGGCAAGTCTTGTTCTCTGGGAGATTTGCTTTGAAATGCAGCATCCATTGCTGCAGGAGACCTAGAGACACAACAGGAACTGCAAAGAGTTGGACTGCATGAAATCAACAGGTCTATCAGTCCAGCTTTCCCAGACCAGCAGCAGTCTCATTGATGGGAAAGCAAGACTGGGTAATGCTGGGGGAGCTGAAAGCATGAAGTAATGAAGTAGGGTAGAAGCACTATTCTTGTTGGCTCCTAAATAAAATCCAGTGTACACACCTGCTATGGGTTGCCATTTAGTTTGTCTCTTCTGTGATAGACATGATTGACATAGCTCACACTCTGCAAGTATTACAGAAGCAATCTTTGAAGACCTTAAAATTAAACTTTGTGTTTCTTGGTGCTGTTTTATGCACGGCTATTTCTCTACACTCTGATAAGTGAAACTGAGGGTTGTGTAGATTTGTCCTGGTCCTCACTTTTCACAGGAACCTGAGAACACAGGTTTGAAAACGCAGTCTGAAGACTGGTATAAAACAATGATGTTCTGGTAGAACTTTTTTATCAAATTCAGTCGCTTTTTACCCTAGTAGCAACTGGAGTTGAGAAGAGGACTGTTGGAAGGATCACTTTATTATGCCTGTAAAATTTGGCTCATCCTTAAATCTAGTTAACTGTGGCTGGCTAAACCAACTATGGAAATTCACTAAGTTTTCCATAGGCTGTACCATACTGCAGAGCTAAGCAAAACACAGACATCTAAAGAGCTCTGCAGTCCCTTTTTATCCTCCAATCTGAGTGACGAATTCTGTCCTTAACTAAACATGTGTCACTTTGGGTGGCTTTCACCACATTTGCAGGGTTATAGCAATGTGTCTGAGAGCAAAATATGACTTTTTCTTTAGTATTAATTCTAGCCAGCCTCAGTTTTGCACCGCCATGTAAAGAAAAACTGTTTCACTCAAATGCAAGGACTGGGATGGCTTTCTATAAAATTAGTAGAAAGTCTTCCCTTGACTTCTCTTCTGTAAAATAATACACAGCTGAGAAAGCAGGTATATTAGGCTATTTATTTCTTGCAGACATTTGGAATTTTAGTTGTAAGATAGCATTGGAATTTACTGCCATCTTCTATAGTACATCTTTTGTGTGTAGCAATATACTGCTGATTAACAGACAAGTAAAACATCATGTCTTCTCTAGATCTTTCAGTTATCATGAAACAGTAGAATGGTTTGAGTTGGAAGGGATCTTAGAGATCATCTAGTTCCAACCCCCCTGCCATGGACCAGTTTGCTCAAACCTCCATCCAGCCTGGCCTTGAACACTTCCTGGGATAGGGCATCCACTGCTGGGCAATCTGTTTCAGTACCTCATGATCCAGTATTTTCAAACAGAACTATTAATAGACACCTCTTAAAGGTTTTTATTTTTTCTGAGGACTGTAGTATGGGTCATTATAAAATGGAAATAATACTGAAATTCTTCCTTTCCTGTATTGTTTTTTTTTTTTCCCTAATGTATATGCAGTAGCTAATGACAGGAATTGGCAGAATTTATGTTTCCAGCTTCCTTGACTGTCAATCATGCATGATGTCTCATACTGATTCAGAGGGCTGTTGTCCAGCCACCAGTTCTGCCCAGATGTCAATGTAAGTTCCATCAGGCACAGTTAAGGTGACGTATTACCCATGGTGTTGAAAAATAATATTGTATTAATGACCTTCAACTTCCACCTAATCTGGTAAAAGCTGTAGGGTAAAGAAAATTCTCAGTTCACAGGTACAAACTCCTGTAGGTGGGTAAGAGTTTTTAACACCTGCACATATACAAGTATGGTACCCCAGGGATTATCTGCCAGCTGTGCATCTGCCTGTAGCGTGTTTACAGTGTCTTGACGTTTTGCTTATTTTTGGTTCATGTTTTACCTCAACATCATAGGTGATCATCCTCTGGGGGCTGTCACATGGGATATTCTTGGTGCATTACTCCTGATCTCTGTCCTTTCTAATCATAAAAAATATTCTGTCTTTTAGCATTACACACACAGAAACAAGCTTTGATAAGCTGTTGGAGCAAGATATTATTGGGGTTACTGATTTTGTTTACTCTTTTATTTGACCTCCTTAAAACAACTTTTTGCAGTTGACTAGGTTGTGATTTTCCTTCCCATATACCTGTTATGAGAAATTTAATTTTAAAATCTTAAAAAATAAGGTGTACAGTTCAAATAATGGCCAATCTGCAAAAACAGTGGGATAGGTGTTTAGTTTCTGGAATATTTTCCTCTCTCTCATATTGAGAGTTAAAGCGGATTTCTAATTTTTATTCCACTCATTACTAAACAGGAACACTGAGGTCACAGCAAATAAAGCAGTATGAGTTAATGAGAACAGCTTCAGCAAAAAGAGGAGGTGTTTCTCAAAGTACATCAAGTGCTTCACATATATTAAGAAACCCCAGCTGAATCGATTTAATAATGTTGGGATTTACACAATTATTACAGAGCCTTCATTATTCACCCAGTCTGCACATACCACAGCACAAATGAACATCTCAGTCTGGTGGTATTAACATTGCCATTTTCTAACCCATTCCCAGGCCATCTGCTACATGCTGATCATTCACTGCTTTAACATTTAACAGTTACCCAACTGCAACTTAGCAGATTTGTGTACTTTTGAAAACAGCTGGTTTAATAACTGCTTCAGAGCTTTTGGATAAAGAAATTGTTTTGTAGTGCTTTACAATAGACTTTTTTTAAAAAGTGCCTCTGAGAAAAGGGTATATATATGGAAGTTTCTTCCACAAATTTATAAATTTGCAATGCTTTAAGTTATTTCTTGTCACATAAGGACAAATGTTTGAGTATTTATAGAACAATAACACATGGCATCTCTTTTAACAATCCTGCTTTATTTCTTGTCCTCTCTCAGCTCCTCTCAGAGGAAATATTTATATGCTGGAGTAATGAAAGAGCTTAATATGTCAATCTGCCTGAAAGGCTCAAACCTGGAGTTTGTCATATAAAACAACAGACTTGTAGCTTAAAATACAAGATCACAGAATAATAGTAACTATTAAATTAAATGAATAGTGAGCTTTGAACATAAATGAACTGTAACCCTGACTTTCCAAACTTGATGAGTATTATCTTTTATACATTGTAAATTATCCCAATTAAGATGTTCTCATAATTTTCAAATATAGTTTCAATCACAAGGGTAAAAATGCCCTTATCTTTGACCTAAAGCAGTTTAAGAGTGATATATATGTATATATATGTATATGTAAACACATATGTTTTTAATAATCATTTTGTTTGCTTATTCTAAATACCCTTCACATCCTGTTTAACCCTTGCTTCATAAACCTTCAAGAAGTGTCTCTGGATGCTGAAATTGATATTTATATTAGAAAAAAGAATGGAAGCAGTTAAAAGGATGAACTTAGTATTAATGTGTCACAAAAGTGACAATTCATGAGGTTTTTATTTTCAAAACACCTCTTCTTTTACACAGCCATCAATCAAAATGACAGCATCCCAAATTTTGGATTCCCCAGCAAAAATTAATTGATCTGTCCAGTACTTCCTATCTCTCTGTTTCAATAAACCAACAAATAAAGCTGATTGAGGCTTCAATTCTTTGCTGATTAGTCAATAAACCATGACAGCACACTTGTGACAATACTTCCGGGACTCTCACAGAAGCTTATTTGTAGTAGGTAGCAAGTTTCATGATCAGTCTACACAAATGGGTGTATACTTTATTATTATTCTGCATAACTATCTCCATAATAACAAGAAATGAATAATTGGAACAGCATAAAAATAAATCTGAGAAACACATTATCTGAAATGGAACAAAGCATAAAATGAGACATCTCAGAAGTCACTGAAAATGGAAGTGCCTTAGTGGTGTGTAATAATAGCTTCCAGCTCCTTTCACTGGAACAAGAGCAGTGAGAAGCATAAAACTGGGACATGCAGTGATGTGCACACAGCTGGCCAGAGGCAGGTTGAGCCGTGGAAATGTCCAAAAGTAGTAAAAAACCATCACATGTAGTCACTCCAAGAACTCCAAGACACAACAGGAGTAACACCACATAAGGTTTATCTCTTCCCTAAGTCTACTGTTTACCAGCACCCTCCCAGCAGAGGGTGTTAGGCTAGGTTTTGTGTTAGGTTTTCATACCTAACACAAGAATAATCAATTCCTTGGATCTAACACATGGCGTTCCACCTCACAGGAGCTAAGTCACCATTCCAGTAACATACAATGTAATCTTAAGCACTTCAAATTGATTAAAAATAGAAGCAACATCTTATTTCCTGAGGCCAAGGGGGATTTAGAACCTAGAATAATGTAGTGCAAATATCAGTGTGTTTTAGGGAGAACTCAGTCCAAACATTATGGATTAGTTAATCTCTACCACTTGACCCTGGAACTGAGGTTTGTTTCTTGACCCTGTTTTATTTAGCTGTTCAGTGATGCTCTCCATCCACACTCCTAAACAGGGTCTTAGAAACATAATAAATGTACATTACTTTCCATTTGAAGCTAATACTATTATCTCAATTACATCCCGTCCTGAATATCTCATGAAAAAGTTAAGTAACACATTTTTGCCTTTTTCCACTTCAGCCTGATAGCAAAATTTTTTTATCTACAAAGGGCTTCTCTGCCCTTTGTAAAATGGGTGGTTTTTTAGAACAGGAACACGAAAGATGGATTACTGAACATGAACCCAACATGGATCTGTATTCATTGTCAGCAAGGACCTTATGTGAGTTTGGTAGCACATGAGATCTTCACAGTTTTCGTAAAGCAGAATAAAATTTTGCTACTTGAGATCAAAAGGTGCTTTTCAAAATTTGTTGTAAAGGTCTCATTCAAGTTCCAATTAATTCAGGACCAAAACTGAGAGTTAGCAAGATCAGGCATTAATTCAATAAAGATCTAATTCTCTCCTTATATAATTCCTACCAGTGTCAAAGGATGTAATTTGAAAAGAGATATCTGAGCAACATCAAAAAACTTACAAAATAACAGTGCGGAGATTCTGTAACAAAAACACTGTGGCTAATAGAAATATGCATCATTTCTATTTTTGAAGTGTTCGGGAAATCAAGTTACATACTGTGTGCTATTACCATGAGCATAAAGTTACATTGTAATTAAATTCCTAAGTAAAATTTTAATACTTTAAATTACTTAAAAACAATGGCAAAACAACAAAGTATGAATGAGTAATATTATACTTAACATTATTTTAATTTTCATGAATTCAGTTTTGAAAGTAATATGCAAAACATTATTAAAATGCCTCTTTCGTTTCAATTGTTTTCCAATGAAATTAATATAATTGGATGCATTTGAATTTTGCAGATGCTGAAAAGTAGATTGATGATGACACCTAAAACATTTAATGTAATTTCTAGGTAAGAAATTACAAAGAAACTGTATTACAAGTTAGGCACAGTTGATTTTTGAATGATTTATTTAAGTTCAGTTTCTCACCCACAGCCCAATAATGGTTGTAATTGTCAGCCAACTTAATATTTACATGAATACATATTAATAAGAAAATACATATTAATAAGAAAATTAATATCAAGAATCTTAAAATGCATTTTTTTATACATGTTGACATATTCTATGACAAAATGTGAAGAACATCTAGTAAATAGGAATATGATAATTTTAAAATATTTTCTTAGGTTCCTTGCTCAGTCTTTTGAAGTACAATCTCAGTTGAAGTCACTTAGGCATTGCTACATGTGCAATCCCTGATAATCCCTGATAATCCCTGATAACTGCCCAAACAGATAATTCATGTATTTCTCAAGTCACAATAATACCTACCTGGACTGAATCCAGATATTCTCATTTACTCTATTCTTCTTCCTACAGATTTCTCTTCCCTTACTCCCGTTCTCCTAGTTTCATTTAATCTTTTAATTTATCCATGCAGACCTAAGCATTCAGAAATTTTGCTTGTAGTGTATATGCATATATATGTGTATATATATATATATATATACATATATATATATAAAAATGCGTGTTCACACATGTTGTGGTTTCTCTCGTGGGGAGCTGCTACCGGCAAGCAGCAATTCCCCAGACCACAGAAACAGTTTGTGTGGGTCCCTCAGTTTAGCTGGCTGTGCATGGGTTCAGGCTTGGAAGAAGGAAGCGGGTCCTGTCTTGGGTAGGAAAAAGGTGTTTATTTCTGCGGTTCCATGGGCAGAGGAAAGTATGTGCTCCGGAGGCAGAGCAGAGCCAGAGCCGGAAGCCAGAACAGGCCAGAACATGCTCTCGGCCTTTTTGTCCCCCTTTCTCAGGTCGCAGCCTGGGAGGGGAACACTCTGGGCCAGTTGGAGAAGGGAAGGGGTGTGGTTACACCAGGGGAAAACCAGGTGTGGGGGTAGGAATGGGGGGGTAGGGTGAAAGGAACATACCATTACAGACAAATAACAAAATACCAATACAAATTCAAAAACCTGAAACTTGCGCCACTACACACACGTATATATGCTATCCAGTTCACAGGGGTCGTTAGCACTTATTAACAGGTTTTACAGACAGATTTACAGCTTCTCAAGTAACATTTTTGTTTATTAATTATTTAAAAACTGGAGTGGATTATGTTTATCCATTATTTCATTGTTCCATCTCTGTTTCTTGGTTTCTTTCCACATTTTGCATATAAAATCCTGTTTTCTTGGAATCATATCAATGTATTTGGGACCAGTGCTTTCCTCAAGATAAACTTTTTCACTGTGACATTGTTTTAATGCCACCCTTTTAAACTGAAAAAAAATGTCACACTGAGAATGTACAAACAACAAAATGTTGCAAAATAATGAAAAAAAGGTCGTTTCAGGTTCCACAGCAATGCTTTGGATTGTAACACATTTTATTTAGTCTCATTGGTCATGTCATGTTTCTTATCTCTTGTAACATCAGATGCTGTAGGCTGAAGCAAGCTGATATGTGAAACGCCAAAATGTTCTGTACTGCATGTCACCTAAGAAATCTTTGACAATATTGTTAGCAGAAAGCAGATGATTAATTGAAGGAAGAAACCCCAACACTGAAATTACAGGAAAAATAAAATATTTCTACATGTAACCAGGGGTTAGATCAGATGAAAAAAATATGTATATGGGCATGGATTTATTCTGGTCAGATAACTGTTCATAAAATAGATATTCTTGGGACACATTTTCTTCTAGGTGTCCCAGTGGGGACTCATCTGGTGACATACTCACGTTGAATCTTATCCTTCTTAACAGGGTATAAAATATTCTGCCTATATGTCTTAATTTGGCTCCAGGAATTTCTTTACAGACACAGAAGTTCCTCATTTTCAGATAAATTGAAGAACACTTAATCTTTTAAATCTGAAAATAAGATGAAAGGTATTTAAAGTGTTGTTTCAGAGTTCCCATTAGAAATACTATCTGAAAAGAGAAATCTGATGGAAAGAATTCTAATTGCTTCTTTTGATCTCTACTTGGGGAACTAACAACACTGACAGATGAACTCCGGTGTGTCCTGTTAAAATAGAGATGGTATCACTGCTGCTGCTTGCCTTTTTTTTCTGCTTGAGGTTTCTATTTCCATGGCAAAGCTGTCAGAAGGAAACACCTGCCTACACATCAGTAGGAGTCTTGGATTGAATTTCATACCTTGGCTTAAAAATAAAATTAAACTGGGTTTGCATTAAGATGCCAGATCCTGCATGCAAGCACATGCACTGTGGATTCTATGGACTCTTTTTCATTCTCTTTGGCTAATTCTTCTGTGGAAGTGTAAAATATAGTGGGTGGCTAATGTAGTAACTTAAATTGCCACAAGAACTTTTTAAGTGCCCCAAGTCTCAGTGTCTGAATACCAGAGAGCAAAAATTTCCATATTTTCTCTTGTTTTCATAACTATCCAATTAAACCTCAGGTAGGTAATTTCTCAGCATGCAATATTATTTACATTCCTGCCTTAACAGAAATTCTAGAGGTTATTTTCCTTGTGGTTGCTGATGATTCATTATTTCAACCTATTTTAGTTAAAGGTTATACTTTTTGAATTGTGCTTGTACTCCTTGTAGTTCTTCAGCAAGTGGTGACAATTTTATACTAAATACATAAATATCATCAAACCACTACAAAAAAAAAAAAATACTGGCTTCTTTTCTTCTGGCCCTCAAATTTAGAGAAGAAAAAAGTTCCCAAGCTAACTAGTGTTTAAAGAAAAAAATATTCAGCCATCTTCAACATCTGAAACCCCAAGTCATCTTCCTTCTGCAGGGATCCCCACTTGCAGCAGTGAAGTGTGGATAAAACTAATCAAGTACAAATTACCACTATTGGTTAACTCAAACCACATCTGATTTCTTTGAGTCAATCCCAAAAGATTAAAAATTATTTCATGCAATTATTTCCTATTTAGACATAGTCCTTTCTCTCAGTCAATTTTACATGTAAAAAAGTTTTCTTGTCTTTAGCTTCAGAATGGTGTTCTTGAAATCAGATAGGTATTTTCATAGTGTGAACAACTTAGTATTCAAGTTATTACAAGAAATATGTGTTTGATCTGTTGAATGACAACAATTTCTATAACTGAAAAGCTTTTCAAATTTTTTTTATTTTCATTATTTTATTTTAATCATTTTTTTTCCCTCTTGGCCATTCCTTTGCTTTTGCCATTTATTACCTTTTAACTTTAGGACTTCACTTAACATCCCTTAAAAATATTTTGTGAGCTCTTTACTCCAATTGAAAGGAATAGAATTGAATAGAAATGTCATCTGTACACTTTGAGTTGGAATAAAGTACTGGTTTTTTCAAGATTGAATGGACCTTTTTCTCCTGAAATTTACAATAATTTTATTTCCCTGATTGAAGAGAGACTATGGAAGACACATGAAGCGCTTTAAAAAAGAAAAAGAAGAAAAGAAGAATTTCTTTAAATTAGTAAAACCAAGCCCTAAAACACTGTTACTTTTTCTAATTCTCTCTTTTCAAACGTGTAACAACTCCTTGAATCAATTTTTCAAAGTAGCAAAGTTTTGTGTCTCTATCTCATAAACTACACTGGAAAACTAATTTGCCTTGAATAGTAAAAAAGGGAGATTATATTTTCATTAAAATTGTAGCTTTTCATTTCAGCTATTTTTAGAATAAGCATATATATTTATTGCTCCAATTACATTTCCTTTGGAAAGCTTTCCATTTTCAGTGAAAAGGTAACAACATAATTTAAATTTTAAAATAATTTGTGAAAAAAAAAAATTTAAGTTTCATTTCAATCACTGGATTGAATAATCAAGCATTCACATGGTTAATAGTTGTGATTGATTCTGCATTTCTTACCTAGCTGTGTGTTGAGGTGTGTGCTGATTCCTACAAAGGTCAGGAGACAAATTTCCTTCCACCTTTTATCCCAGTCTACAACATTTAATGCGTGTCTAGAGGCATTCGTTGTGACTTTTGCCTTTCTGTTAAAGATCCACTATTATTTACTGCCAAGGGCAAGATGCTTATCTTGTGTGGCAAACTGTAGGGTCTCTTTTCTCTCCTCACAGGGAAACAGACCTTTTAAAAAGAGGTATAGTCCTCAAATGGAGATGTCACTTACAAACCACTTTTTCTTTCATAAAAAAATCTGTTTAATCAATATTTTGTTAACACTTAAAAATTCCTTTATTTTTTTGAATGATTAAGTAGTTATCTTTTTTGATTGTGTTTTTTGTGGAGTTGTCTTCTTTGTTTATTTTTGGTTTTGTTTTTGTTTTATCCAATGTGTTTTCAGGCTTGCTTGTTTGTTTGTTTGGGGGGGAAAAAATAAATTGTTCAGAGGACAAAATATCACAGTTTTAGGCAACGTTCTGCAGGCCTACTTGCTGTAAACCACAAAAAGATTGTGGGATCCCACTTGAAGAAGAAAATGAAACGGAATTCTAAAATCATTTTGAGATTTGTTGCTTCCATCAAAACATGATAACGATCATTATTTTGAAGATAATAATAATAAAATGAATTCAAGAACACACGAGTTGAAACCTTGAGAATAATGTCGAAAGAATGGACCATGTGAGAGCTGTTCATTACATTTTGGTGTTATGTTAATGGAGAAGAATGAGAAGTTTGCAAACAAATGGGAGGGGTGGAACACAAAAGAACCACCGTAGTGCAAGGGAAAAGGGGATAAAATAAAGCCCACGGTACTTGGGTACAAATAAATGAGAAATTGTAGCAAATAGCTAATATGAAGAAAAAAGGTAAGTCTGTTCAAAACTGTGGGCAGCAGAGGTTCTGGTGATCTGCGCTTTGGCAGTAGTCTCAAACTCCTTTAGTGATAGCTTGTACTACAGATCTAAATAACAAAAGAGTTTAAATCATGAAGTTCCAGTATAAAATTAAACTTCATGAAATGCTTAATTTCTGGGGCATATATCCCAGACCTTTTTCACTTCTAAGTAATTCAAGTAGTTTTAAACTCAGAACATCCATATCTGCAAATTCCTTATTTCACGTTGCATAAGAATTTCAACCACAGCACTATTCAGTTTGATATGGGTAGATAGGAAGATTTGTGATGGAAACTGAGTGCTTCAAGCCAAAGGCTAAGTTCTCCTCTCAGTGGGCTGGTACCTAGGTGACTGTCTGTTATCAATATTGTCAAGAAAGCCATCATATGCAGGAAAACTCTTGAGCTTCAGAATACAACTGCATCCTCAATATTTGAAAGGAACATTAAACTAAGTATTTCAAGCAACATATATGCCTTTTTTAAAATATAAGTGATATGGGTATCATTTTACCTGCCATAAGTTATTTCAGATTTACAAAATTGTAGGAGTTTGGAGTTTTGAAACTTAAATGCTGCTATTGATTAAATGTAAGATTTGTTCCAAGATGTGAATCAGGTCTAATGACTATCAATAATTTGTTATTTCACATTTGAGACACTACTGATTTTTCCACATGCAGACAAGATTATAATTTCATTAAACAACTCAGTTTTGTATACCTGGCAGTTTTCTTTTAGAATTTTGTGTTGGTTTCAGCTTTTTTTGAAGCTGCATAATTTCTCTGCCAATGAGTATCTTGAATAATTCAGTTTCAAAATCAATAAATTGTACCCTGCCATGCAAAAATGTTAGTTGCTCAAAATGAGGTTTCAATCCATATGCTTTTAATATACAAGAAAGAGAATTCACAAAATTTAATCTCTCCATGTGTTAATAGGAGAAATTGCTAGTACTTTTAACATATTTGATGTACTGTTGATGTTCAAAGCAACCTGAAGCCAAATCAGGAGTGGCTGAAAACATGATGGTAGTTGGCAGTGGAGGCCAAAGGAACCATCAGCTGTGTGACGAGTAACAGTCTGAAGTTTAGTCTAAGTCTGTACAAAGATCCAGGAATAAAATAAAGGATGAGGCCTCCCCCATGTGTGGGGCTTAGTTACCAGCACACATTAATTCACAACAACCTCTTGCAACCAAAATCTGTGTCTGAGCCCTGAGTTACGTAACAGCCTTGCAAAAAAAAAAAACAAAAAAAAACAACCCCCCCCAAAAAAAAAACAAAACCAAAAAGGACCTGATTTAGAAAGAGTTCTTCAGCATGTCTTCAGTTTTAAAGCTTTAGCCTTGTTTAGTGAGTGGAACTTCAAAGAGGTTTAAACTTACTATTGAAGTGCTTAGTTTATCACTATTATTACCAATAATTTCTTGTCCTGGAACCAGTTAATATCATAGGAAATTTTGGAGGACTTGAAATAAAATTTGTATGGCATGGTCTATACTGTGTAAGTCAGAATTTTTCCTTAGTAACTTCATGGCTAATCAGAGTTTTTGATATGCTTTGCTACTTCAGTAGCAGAGCTATCATGTTCTATTAAATTTCTCCAATATCTCCAAATAAGCAACTTGAATTGTTCTTTAATTTATCTGTTCAAACTGCTGCAATCTTTGTTGAAAAAACATGAGAAATTCTAAATGGTATTTAAGATACTTAGCAGCAAAGCAGTTTAAACTGTATAAAATACTCCTATCCCTGCCAAGAATATTTTTGAGGAAAGGTGTTCTTCCAGAAGAAACATCCTTTTTCAGTCTCTATTTACCTTTACATTATTATATTATTTTTACATTCAGTTACATATTCTAACAGAAAAGGTGTTTAAGGTGGTTAGAAAACTTCAGGATGTGATGTTTCCCAATTTTTTTCCCAATTCCACAGTGGAAAATTAAATATAGAAATATGTATATATTCTGGGGAACATGAATACTCTTACATCTGCACATTCTCATTAATTTCATCCCAGAAGCAAAGTACTTGTTCTTTCCTCAGTCTTACTAATATCAACATGTTTTTGTTACCACTAATATAAATCATCAAGGCTTATTTTGGCTTCATAGGTAATTTTCTTCTAGCTCATTTAATAATTTAGAATAATCAGCAGTGTTTAAAGTCTTAGCAATTTTGAAGTTGTGTTACAATCAAAATGCATTTAGATTGCCATGCAATTCAACCTTACAAATCACCAGCCAATCAGCACCCCTGATGCTGTGAAGCACTCTTATCTTGCTCTAAGTGTTTTCTCATGCTGCTCTTAACACACTTGGAAATTGAAAACATTGACTGCCTTTGGTGCCTGCATTTATTTGGTATTTAATATCTGAGACTTCACCACTGTTGTGTCCAGTTTGGTGTGGCTTTTCAGCTGTTGCTATCTATGCAGTAGTCCTATTCAATTTAATGAATGCAGATTTAACTAAACATTATAGAGAAATAAATTATGAATGAATGAATGAATGAATGAATGAATGAATGAATGAATGAATGAATGAATGAATGAATGAATGAATGAATGAATATATTTTGAAATGTGAGAACTCTACTTCGGGTCTGTTTGATTCCAAGGAAATAATGAATTTCAGGATAGTTTTAAGTTTATTTAGATTTCAACAGCACAGTCATCACTGCATTGCCAAAGGTGATGGGGAGTGGATATGGCTTACTTTTTCTATTCCAGACTAAGCATGGAAACAGCAGGAATTAATTCTGCAGCCTTCAGAATAATTCCTGCCTTCCAGTTTATGAATATTGGAGGATCTGGAGAGTTTACATTGTTTTGTGTGATCCAAGATTAAATCCTTTTGCCTTCCTTTGCAATAATGCAAAATAAATAAATTAAAAAATATATAATTACCCCTTTTGACATTAGTAGCATTTTTTTTCTCTTTTTAAAAAATTTTTGCTTTTACTTGAAAATAACATTTCATTTTCATTAACAATCTAATTGTCTAATATGGGGTACCCTATAAGCTTATGAAAAAACAAGCCATACTCTGTTTACTCAAGCTCAAGATAGGTATAATTTTAAATATTAACATTTCTTATTTTAGTTGACTAACATCACTAATGTAGTTTGTTTAAATGAAATGCTGCTGTCTCTAGTCTTCAGAAACTTTAATTTTTGAGAATAAAAAGAGATCAATTAAGGACCTATTCCATCAGCCCAACTTCCAGCATAAACAGCAAAAAACCCAACTCAACAACCAAATTTTTCTTATTTTATTTTTTTTTTCTTAATATACAGTCCTTTGCTTTATTCCTAATATTCCATACTTTGGATAACTTCATTGAATGAACAAATAGGAAAGTGACTAAAAATCACAGTATTTCAAGCTAAATACTAATCACTATTCTCTAAATTCCACCCGATTAATGTGTATATTCTCCATCTAAAGTATCATCTAAGTTATTTTGATTTGTAATTCAGCTAAAAGGATAGTACTTTCCTCCTGTAATTCTTTACTCAAAGATTAGGAGAAAAATCTAATTACTTAATTTTTTGTTCTTACCTATTAATTCCTCCTGAAGAGACAAGTTTACTATTTCGCATGTAAAGTGTTGAGGAGATGCCCACACCCTAAGTAGATGTAGAAATGTAATGTTTGGCTTGTGTAAGAGAGAAACACAGAATACAAAGCCTACTACTGCTCTTTTCTAACCAAGTTTTTTCATACATCAGTGATAATTAACACAGATATTGTGAGATGGTTTTATGTATTGCATTTTATAGGATACAGAAATAGAAAGAATTTCAGTTTCAGCCACATTTAACTTTCTCTGATCTACTGCCAGGTATGTGTCTCACCTGTGTAGATCCAATCTGTCTTTACGCACCTCTTGGGCTTTTGGCACTGCTCTCTTGTCCAAATCCTGACCTCTGACAAAAATCTCGACCTGTTATCTATCTTCTCTCTTCATCTGCTCATCTAATTTACATGTCTCACCCACCATGACTCTTGTCCAAGTCTCCTCCTTGGCTTCTCACTGCAGCTCCTGAACAACCTCCTTCCCACATCTCACCCTCTTCTACTCACCTAACACTTCAGACACTTCAAGCCTCTCTTCTCATCTTTCACTCCCACTTTCCTCTTCCTCAAGTGGCCAGCAGTCCCCCTACTCCTTTGCCTCCTTTCCCTCCCTGAAGATTAGCCCCATCAATCCTGGCACAGTTTATTTCTCAATCCCACTTTCGCCAAGCAGGTTTTTACAGATGCTTTGCATGATTTGGCTGAGACACGAATAGCACCAATGGTGTTTAAAGCACAATCTTACAGGCTGCGGTTTACAGATCAACACCAGGAGCCAACACCAGCTGCAAGGGCTCCAAGCTGAGTGGAAAGGGAAGTCTCATGCAGCATTAGGGTAGGACATGTTCAACACATGGAAAAATCAAGAATTCCATCTAAGAAAAGGTTTTCAGTGAGCATTTACAGACAATATTGCTTTGAATGTTTGCTATTTTACCCAAATGTAAGCAGATATTCACAAGGTGGCAAAAGACACGTCTTCAGTGAACTTGAAAATTCTTCAGGGATTTGCAGTGCTTGAGCCCATCAAAGATGGACTGTTAGAATTTTGCAATATCAGAAAAAACTGTGTGCTAGTCTTTTTACCTAGTTTTCAGATAAGATTTAGCTATTTTTTGCTAAAATTTAACATGAACCTAGGCCATGACAGATTTCAATTTGGTTGGTTATATTTTGACTGAAATGTAAACAATCAAAACACAACTCTTAAGAGTGTCTACTTTCACCATCCTGACAGACACATGTGTATGTATAAAATGCATGCACACACACACACACACACACACACACATAAAAAATTATGTACTCCATATACATCTGGTGCGGTATATATGATGTGTCATGCTGTAATTTGTGCCCTAAAAGTTTTAATTCAAAATGAATAATATTCTTCCTAAAACATCCACACACAAGAAAAGCAAATTAAAACATGGCAGAGAACGAATATCAGTCACATAAAACAGATTAGAAGATCACACAGGATTCTCTTGGTGTAAAATACTAATTTAGGATAAATTTTGAAGATACATATAATAATTCTGCTGTGTGGATCCCTTCTGCTGCACATGTGACTTTATTGCTTAATCTGTTAAACATAGTAGCAGCTGTCCTCTTTTACACCTCTAGGGGAAAAAAAAATCAGAATGGATTATTCAAAAGATTTAAATCCCTGTGAGACATGGCCCTTCCAGCAATACTATAAATTCTTTTGCACTCCAAGGTTAGATGCTATGTTGGCCTTGATTTAAAACCCAGGATTCTGTGGAAAATGGCAATGATATCCAGCTCTGACAAATTGAATTGGTCTCAAGGTATTGAAGGATGACTAATAAATCTCAGTCTTGATCCTGAAGCTTTGTTACACATGCTTTGAGTCTCTTTCTTTTTGAGATGTTTGAGATACTCTTATATATTAAAATCATGTCATACCAGGAATCTATTTAATTGACTTAAACCATGTTTGATATTTTCCTTCAGGGTAGAATTTAAAACTTTAATGAAGTTTGAGTGAATCTATCTTGCCTGCATGTTAGAAACAACTATAATTTGCTTTGGGCCAGTGCTACTAAACATTTCATTGACTAAAACATACAGGAAAGAATTTCCATATAGATACAGAAGATTGCATGTGCCAGATTACTGGCATATTTCCAGTGTTAAGGAACTCGTTTCTAGGAATGGATTGATGTATATTCAGTATATGAAGCAGAATCACTGGGGTTTGACAGAAACCAGCAAGTGTGAGACTTCTGTTTTGCCATCACATTTATATTCAGGCTGAAGACTTCTGTAAGGGCCAGTCAGCCATCCTGCATACTAAGCCACCCATCCAAAGGATGCATAACACAATGAGCTGAGTTTGTAGTGGAGTGAAGATCCTAAAATTCAAGTAAGTTATTTGTGAGTTTAAACTGGAATATTTACTGAAACACAATTTCAAAATTTGAATTGGCCTCTTTTCCTTTTTACAGAATCACATAATCACAGAATTCTCTTAGGAAGAAACCTTCACAATCATCTTGTCCAACCTTCAAGCACCCTACAGCCATCAGCACCACCACAATCACCCCTAAACCCTATCCCCAAGGGCCACATTCGTACACCTCCTGAACACTCCCAGGGATGGCGACCCCACCACCTCCCTGAACAACTTATTCTAAAGCCTAATGACTCTTTCTGAGAATTTTTTTTTCTAATATGTAATCTCGACCTCCCCTGGTGTAATTTATAGACCTTTTCTCTTGTCCTTTCAGTTGAGACAAGGCAGAGGGGACTGACCCCCTTGCCCCCACCACTAAAATCTCATTTCAGTCAGTTGTAGGGGGCGATAGGGTCCCCCTGAGCCTTCTCTACTCCAGACTAAACAACCCGAGTTCTGTCAGTAGTTCCTCATGAAATATGTTTTCTAGACCCTCCTTAATTTCAGTCTGTACTCTTTGCTTCATTTAAGAACACTCCTTTGATCAACTAACATATAAAAGCTGTTCTAAAAATTGCGTGTACTGGAAATCATATCAAGATGCACAAGGAATTACATAGCAGCCACCAGCCTTCTCTTTCATCTACACAGAATTCCGACATATTTTGTTAGTAACTATTGAAAAGCCAGATAAAAATATTTTTCCTACCTAATTAGTTCTAGGTAATCATAAAAAAACCCCATTCTCCCAAGTCTTAACATTCCCCAACAGCCCACAAAACTCCTCTTATCTTCTTTCCCCAAGCTTGATCTTTAACCTTTTTAATTGTGCTCTGTTCCCTATTACTTGTTAGCCACACTTTTTAAGGCTATAAACTATGACCTTGTGCACCTTAAAAGGTACTTGGATTGTTAATGGGGAAAAAAATCAGTACATTTTTTCCTGTATAAAAACAAACATATTTTCATTTGAACTTTTCTTATTTCTCTTCTAAAAGCAAAATGTCACTGCCAATCAAACTTGAAATAAGCTTCAGTGAATTTGCTTCAATTTTTTTGTTAACTTGTCTCAAACTGTATGCTGTGCCAATCAGGTCAACAACCAAGATAAATGAACTCAGGAAAACTTTGTCATGAGATCAGAAATCTTTTCAAAAATAGAAAAGTAATTGCCCGTGTCTATGCTACCTGTGAAAAAAAAATAAAAAAGAGACAAAAAGTCTCTAGCTCTTAAACAGTTTTCACTTAATTAAAATTTAATGGTTGTAGCTTGCATCTCTGGAAATGCTCATCCAGTTTTCAATTTTTTGTCCTATTTAGTACTGCTATTGATTATTCTGAGGCTGGTAGATTTTGGAAAGCCATATAAAACACAAGGTCAGTGGTTGGCAAATGTTAATCTCTTCTATTATCCACAGTCAGGCAGATTCTGAATGTGAACATCTGTCAGCAGAGAAACTCATAATTACAGCAGGATCACCCCCAGGATTTATCTGGACAGAGTGTGTCTCGCTCTTCTATTAGCCTCCTCCCAGAGTTCTCACCTAACACTTCTGTGTACCTGAAATATTTTTTTGAGTGCAGTTTCATAGAAACACTTCTGTGACTTTAGAATCTCAGTTGTGGGGATTTTGCCAATGAAAGAGAGCCCATAATTTTACAAGGCTTGGAGCCTTACTTACATAAGGTAAAAACAATTTGGTACAACTGATGAATCAAAGCATCTGGCCTGTTTTCCCTCTTGTTGCCAGTTCTATTCTCGGTACAAGGTTACTTCAGCTTTGGTTGATACTAGAGAAAACCCTACCAATACACCAGCAGCCAAAGGAATACTGCCGGTTGAAGTCTGTGGTGATGATTAGAAATGTAATAGCCAGGAAAAAAATCCAAAGGTGCATCTGAAATAATTCCTCATATGCAGCATGAGTGCCTAAATAAATAAAAAAAAGTCATCAAGAAATCCAGGTATCAAAATTATCAAGAAATCCATAATCTTGCTCCAGGAACTGCAAGACCTATTTTGGAGTGTGGATTCCCTTTGGTCTCAATAAACACCATGGCTTTGAGAAAATGTAGGCATCAGCCCCAGGAAATTCTGTAGAGGCAGAAATTTATTCTGACTTTGAGGATCTGGCTCTTCAAGGCCAGATCAAAATTGCCTCTGCCATAGAAAATGAGAGCTTTAATTACTGCTGCACTTGTTTCTGATGAGAAAGGTAGAAAAGATGGAGGCTCAGTGCCTTGAACCCATTTGCTTTCAAGGAACCTTACTTCTGGAGTTCTGGTGTTTCAGGAAAGTTTAGATAAAACTCTGTTTCTGTAACAAAGGGTCACTTGGTAGGATACCAGCCCTGCCCAGACACGAACCTGAGTTGGAGATTCTGACTGGAAAACTCATGGCCTCAGGACAGGTAGCCTTGTTCTCCATGTACTTGCAGAGACCTGGACTTGCTTTCTTCCTCTCACCTCTTGGGTTGCATAGGACCGTCATCACCCCAGACCATCTTACTGGGATGAGGTGCTTAACTTTTGGATGTTACACTGCAACAGAAGCATAGTAAGATTCTGGTCACAGTTGTTCTCTATAATTTAGACTGTGCACATGGGCTGTACTGCATATTAAACACCTTTACAGTGACAACAAAATGGTCTTTTTTCTACTACTTATGCTCAAAAAGCCTATTGCAAAAGACTGTAATTTTAAAAAAAAAAATTTTTAATGAAGCAGAAATATTGGTACTCAATGGAAACTTCAAGTACTTATTGCTACAGCCTTTTTAAAGAGAAGGTTATATTACTTCACAGGACAGTCACCAAAGGCACCCTTGAACAGATAATTAGATTTTACTCCAAAAAAAGTAAAATTATCTGTTGTGTAGAGACCGAGCATGGTAAATTTCATCCCAGGATTTCATTACTCAACGAAAATTGTGTCTATCTCAGTTTTCAAGCTTCAAGTGCAGTTACTTTGGTTAGAATTAGTTTTAAAATAGGAAATAGCTATAAAATTTACAGAGAACTGTTGATTTACATTCTTTTAAAATTATAGGTGAATTAAAGCAGGTCAAAAGCGTTTGACTTGATAACAGTTGAAAAAACTCTTTTTGAAGTGAAAAAAACATAGAAAAGAGTCTAAAAGCAGAATGTTTCCTTCCATGAAAGCAAATTCTTAAAAATTGAGAGTTATGATGGAAACTTGTTTGTAGTCTAAGACTGATGCAAGTTCTCCTGCTGATGGTTTGAATTAACAAGATATTGGCCATTAGCCAAAGACATAATACTGCTCTCCAATTGACCATGTCAAGATACTATAACTTAGGTATTGTGACACTATAATGTGGTTATAACATTTCAGGCTGTTTTCTATCAGCCTTGGTCACAGTGGACTGAGGACATGCATATTTCATGCATTGGGATAAATCTTTATATAACAGAGTGTTAGGTTGCAGTGTAAGATGTAACCAAAAATATATATGCTATATACCATCTGTTAAAACCAGGTGGGGCAGTGCTTCTTTATCTTTTCCAGGACCCATGCTCCACCCAGGGAGATATCTTCTGTTAATGGGCCATTAAGGCTGACCACATGACTGATAACATTACCTCATCCCATTGGGAGATGCTCCACGCAGTGGGAGGAGCCAAGCATTCCTACCTGGATAAAAATCTGAACGTCAGAACACCAAGACAGCCTGTTTCCACTGGATTCCCAGAGGAAGACTGGACCCATCTCACCACCACTGGACCTTCAGAGGAAAACTACACCCTTCTACATGACTATTTCTGCTCCAACAGAGCCACATCAGTCACCTCAGGAGGACTTGTTTGGACTGCTACCAACGCCCTGACCAACAGGGTGTCAGGCTGTATTCTGACTCTGTCAGTGTTTTCTTTTTGTTTGTTAGCATTTTTTGCACTACTACATTTTTATTTTAATTTTCCTAGTAAAGAACTGTTATTCCTATTCCCATATCTTTGCCTGAGAGCCCCTTAATTTCAAAATTATAATAATTCATAGGGAGAGGGTTTACATCTTCAAGGGAGGCTCCTGCCTTCCTTAGCAGACACCTGCTAAGGTGTCTGATAAGGTGTTTCCAAATCAGGACAAACAGGCACAGCTGCACATCTGCTGTAAAAGAGCTAGACAATGTTATTTTAAAACTACACAAGCAGCACCAACCTACAGTATAAACTGAATGTCAGGAAGGTAAGTGAGAAAACATATTGCTGTTATTAAGGGCAGTCACTCTACTGTAGAACTGACTGGGAATTTTTAGGTTTAAAGCCATTGGAAAATGTTAATTAACTAAACAGAAACTTTTAAAATAATTTATCAGTTTAGTCAATGTTTTAATTTTTCCACAGTGTTTAGCCACAGTATAAAATTTTAAAACTCTAAAGTATAGAAATTTAGTCTTTAAAAAATTATTTTTTCTCAGATCACTCATTTTAAGCCCATAACTGTTGACTTCTATATGAGTACAGCAAGTGTTCTGGTGTAAAACTGTCAATCTGTCCTGCACAAGATAAATTGCTTCACATAAATAAACACCTCTTCTTTTAATGATGGCTATGATAAAAGTTGAAGCTTCCATGAGGATATAAAAAGACTTGTTCACACTTCTGTTTTCCCATGACTCAGAATGTTTGCCAATAGTCTTGGACTAGTGTAGGTCTCTTCTAGTGTAGCTGATCCCATGCAATTGGAGCAGCTCCAGCAGACTGATTACTCCATCCAGAACAGCCATTAACCTGGTGCATAATCCACATATATGGAAGTTAAAGGTTCAAGATGTTTGTCAGAATTTTGCAAAGGAGGAATTTATACTCATACTTTCCAGATTTCCTCAGACAAGACAGCATAAAAAAGACAAAAATGTCAGTAATATTGGTAGGATGTGGAAAATGTTGCACACAGGACTGATGCACATAAATGGGTATGAATAAAATCTATTCTGTGGCCATGTTATTCACTTTAGTGACCATTCTCATATATTTCCTTGCAAACAAATGTGCCATGTCTTGTGAGAAAAACATGCAGAAACAATATGCAGTTTGAGAAAAATGTTGCTATTGTTTCTTTACTGCAAACCACAAAGACACACTGAACAATAAAGAAAAAATAAAGAAAACATTTGGAAAAAATTAGCCAACAGTCCAGAAGGCTTTTCCAAGTGTACTGTCCTTTGCTACTTCAATTCGAACATGGCCTTTTATTTCTGGAAAACAATAGAATTCTGGTTTTGAGCACTGTTAATGCCATCACTGTGAATATTTTCTCAAAAAATATGAAAATGTAGCTGGATAAGAAATTACGCTGATGATACAAAGAATGCTCTAATAATCTCTAAGTATGCAGTATAAGGGACTTTATTAGCTGAAGGGGGCCCAGGCTATGATACCTTTACCCTTAAGGCACCTGTCCACTATATTTGTAAAAAACTAGGTCACTATTCAATGAACTTCATAGGATCCACTCCACAGGAAAGAGACAAACCAAGAAATTTTTATGGTTTTATACATTTCTAACGTGGTGTCTTGGTAACTCTGCTCTCTAGATTTATTCTCAAGAGCTCATCTAAAAGTTAGGGTTCTGACTGATTGTGAGGTAACACAGCTATGAACATGTTTCCTTATTCTCCCTTTCAGGCCATGACTCACTTTCATCGACACTAAGTATGAGTAGCTCCTATATCTTGAGCAAAAAGTAATTCCAATAACTCTATTAGTACATTACTTAAACGCAGCATCTGAGTCAGAAGTCCTTCCTCAGGTGTCCTCAGGTGCTACAGCAATTACACATAGGTATGAAGATTCACTGCAAAGCTTTCAAATTTTAGGATGGGGAAAGATTTTTATCAACTATGCTTCAGGTGCAAGACCTTCAGAAATGAGAATGATTTCAGCTATATTGCTGCACTTTTTCTCACACAGCTCTAGTCCATTCTTCTGGATAATCCTTACTTTCCTTATGGCACAGTGAACCTTCATGCTCAACTCCATGCTTTGAGTACTTCTGTAGGGTCTATAAGAAGAAGACACCAAAAAAATGAAGCAATGAATATAAAGATGCTCAAGTATTTCATTTATTCTGACTTACAGATTGGAGCAGTTGGGTGGAGGTTTTTGTGAGAGGTTTTTTGTTTGGTTGGTTGGTTTGGATTGCAACAGTAACAAGTAACTTTTTCTTTATAAAGCACTTTACTCACCAAATGTCAGGAGATATAAACAAAAGAACATGAAGTGCAATAGGAAAACTAGGTCTGTGTAAGAATAAGAGCTGATCAAGTCTCAATAAAGGATTTTAGCGAACTGCTAGAGTGTGTAGGTCCCCTGAGATTCTTCTAGAGCTTTGATTTCAGGAACTGCAACGATGAAGGAGCCAGTGTGGTTTTTTAAAGAGAAAACAACATGTTATTTCAACCAGAGCTCTACTTCATAACATGTCTGACTTGCAGTAAGCTTCTTCTCTTCCTTTGTTTTGCTCACTGCGTTTATAGCAGACTATCATTACAGCTTTAATCTGGAAACTACAAGCTTCCATTTCCAAAAACATGAACGAGCTGGAAGAGTTCTAAAGTTATCTTATTTTTAAAATTAACAACAAAATTTTAGAACTTTATTCTGATCAGTATTTGAGTAAGAGAAAAGAAGTTGGGAAAAGCTTTTTTCTTTAAATCTTACTAAAATTTTCTTTACATGCTCAAAGCAAATCAGTATAATATAACATTATAAGAAAATATTAAATGCATTTAATTACCTATCTTTTATGCAGGTTCTTTTACTTTTATCTTCCTTTTAGGTACTGAATCTTGTTATCTTTCTCTCATAATATGTGTTGCCATGAACAGTGCTTTCAGTCCTTGTACTCTGATTTAACCCTTTGTGTTCTTGACAATTTGACTTCTCTCTCCTAGAACAGGCATTTACTCAGAAATACAATTTGTGTTCCACCCAACTAGCATAGCAGGTTATTTTCTGTAAGCTGAGATTCTGGTGTTGTTTATGTATTGCATATTAACCTTTTCTTTCAACCCAAGAAATCTTATTTATATTCCAGCAGAGCAGGTGAATGAAGCACTCTATCAATGATAAGCAGAACTTTGGAGTCCACGAAGCACATGTAGGGTGTGTGCAAGGGGGCAACAGTGACAGTGTTCATAACTACGTTTTCTGATGATGTATAGTCAGGAAGTCTTTCCCCATTCCAACAGGCACATTTTTTTATATGACTTTATTATTGTCCAAGGGTAGGGGACAGATGACATTTCAAACAAGTCTCAGCAGGCAACTGGAGGATAGAAAGCCCAGTCTAAAAAATACAGGATACAAAGATTTTCTTTCTCTTCTTACAAACTTTTCTAAGCCTTTTTTTTTTTCCTGAGTGATTCTTATCAGCCTCTCCACCTTTGTGGCAAGAACACTGGCCAATGGTCCAGTAACTAAAGATATGGTCATTAACAGAAGGATTAAGTTTGCTCTACATGGTACATGGAACAAATACATAGGATACAAACCCTGAAATAGAATTAATCTATTGCTGTTATCAGACAAATATACTGTTCTATACTGTTCACTACTGTCATACTGGAAAGCTGCTTATTCTTAGCAAGAGGGGAAAAGAAGTGACACTAGAAGGCAATTGCGTTTGTGTCAGCAGAGATATTTCTGACAGGATATCACTGGGTTCATATTTCCTTATATACTATTGCAAAGGAAGTAGGTCAGTTGTTTTTCCATTCTGTGGATGAACGTTGTGTAGTTAGGGTATCTCCATTGTTTAGATGCAGAGAAATACTGTCTCAAAAATGGCTGTGTTTGCAGGAAACTGAAGCAAAATACTTTGTTGCCTTATGCTTGCAGTGTCTTAAATAATTGTCTCCCAGCTTCTGGTTACAAGATTCTCTGGAGAAGGGATTGAAAATGATATCTATGAAACTGCTCCCAAGGGCTATTTCACAGCATATATGGTAGGACACAAGGTAAAAGAGGTAGAGTTTTGGGAGCAACGGGAAACAGTGTGGACATTGATGTCAGTGGTCACAAGAACGTGCTGTCACTCAGACTGTTGTTCAGGGCTCTCTCAGGCTGTGTCCAAATGACTCAGTCTGGGATGACTGTCTCAGTCTTTAGTGACATGAATCTCCCAGATGTATATTGACTCACTGTAGAACATGACACGGGTAGGTTTTTTTGCTCCTCTTCCTCATACCATGGTTTCCACAGGAAGGAAACTGGGAGAAGAGGTCCAATGGGAGTTGCAGTGTGTTGCATTCAGAGCTCTGATCAGGATGACTGACATTACAGCTGACAGAACAAGAGGTCCACAGTCTAGCTATAGCTTCAGTTAATGGGCTTAAACATAGTGGACCAATATACTTTGAGATGATAACATTTTCTTCTGAGGTCTACCTTCCTGTTGTATGAGATATCTGAAGAGCAGCTGAGGTGTCATAAAATCCTGTGAAAGAAAAGCTGTTGTGCTGAGTGGGACTGGTCTTATAACACAACTTGCTCTAAGAGGTCCTATACAGAATCTCAGCTCTAATTGCTGAACTTAAAATCTTTGGCATGTCAGAATCTTAAATTTTGCTTTCCTGCTTTGAAAATCAGTGATTGATCATTCTGTCTGAATTTTGAGTAAATTTGTTTAGTTATTGCATCTGTTTCATTAAGGAACTGCACTTGACAAATTCAAAAATCTTCATTAGATGTTATGCTTTCACAAAGAAAATCTCCAGAGAATTTAAATCACAACAACAAAAGAAACAGAAACTTCCCCTTCCAGCCATCCCCAAAGATCTAAAGTTTTCTCAGAAATTCAGAACATTCCCCTCAGGTCTTCGTTCCCAGCAAAAACAGTCTCCTATTTCCTTTAACACACTGCCTAATGAGAAAAAAGTAAATACTCCAACAGAAAAGATTTTTAATCATCCAAAGTGGTGACTCTGCAGTACAAATCAAGGAATTAGCAGCAACTGATTTTAAATACGAGATACAATAGAAGTGCCTCAGGGCAAATCAAAAGCCAATCTGTAATTTTACAAAAATGTGAGGCTGAATTTTATTCAATTTAAACATGATTTTCACAGCAATTCCATATGTAATGTGCCATTTTTTCCGTCAGAATAAATTAAAATGGACCTTTTATTATTGAATATTATGAAAAGGCCAAAATGATCACGTCATTTCTGATCCTTCATTATATGGTTATGTTGTTACTGTATTAAAGAAGTGTTTGCTTTGATATCTTGTAATCCTTCATAGGATCCTTCTTCTATAATGCATGAGCATTGAATTCAATGCTTTGCTATTGCACTTGAGTTCTGCTGGTAGCTCAGGAGAGAAGTTTAGGGACAGTTATAGATGAGAAAGTAACCAGAGGAAGGAAAGGAAAGAGCTCTTGACACTTATGGGTATTGTAGATGGGTGTCTACAGTCACTGTGGAAAAAGAATAAAAACATATTTGTATATCTATCATGTCTCATAGCTGTGCTGGGCAATGATATAATCTGATATAATCTGATTTCTAGTTTCTAAGAAACTAGGAAACTGAAAAAATTCTTTGTTTAGAGTAAGACATTACAAGATAAAAAAAACAAAGGGCTGTGATGTGTCTCTTCTCAACAGATGTTTTGAGTAAATGGGGCAATGTATCATGTTGGAGGACTAAGAAGTTGTTTCTTTATTACATTGCAGCCACACTACTGCGGAGTTTGTTTTTTTTTCTGTGAATTTCGGATACCTAAATAAAATTAATGGAAAAATTCTGTTTCTCTGTATCACCAGTCTTTGGCATTATGAAGGAATATAATGTTCTAGGAGTGTTTTGCTTACTTGAAGCAACAAAAAAACCGATTTAATTAATTCATTTTTTAATGTATGGAGCTTTTGTGATACACAGTCACTGTGTAGAGTTTTATGATACAGTTTCTCATTGGCATGACAGACCCACAAATTTCATCCTCAATTACAACTCATTTTAATTTGATTCTAAACTATAACTCCTGCTAATTGTGAAGGGAAACTAAATACAGACTAGCAGGGCAAGTACTCAGCAAGTATTAGAATCCATAGCCAAGAAGAGACTGTGCTCTAGTCATGCAAACCTGGGTGTGGGTTGTCTAGTCTACGTTGGTACATTTTTACACAACTCTCCATATTCTAGCAACAGCTAACCTGTGCAAATGAAAGCCTTTTGAATTGTTCTCTCAGGAGTTTCAATATGAATGTAAATATTGTCTAAGTTAAACCACTTTATAATCATGTTGGTGGTATTTCTAGAGTGGGCATAATTTTAGTCAAAAGAGATTTTGAGGCCTAGGAGAATCACATCCTGGGCCCTTGAAAATACAATTGCAATGGTTTTAATCACATTTAATATTTAACATTTAATTATTTTATATTTATAAAAATATATAATATAATATTATATATATATACACACACATAATATTTATAAAAATAAATATTTAAAATATTTAATTATTTATTCCTGTGTTCACAAATCCACGAGACAACAAAACTAGGTAGTTTACAAATACAATTAATAGATAACTGAACATGGAAGATTTACATAGAAATACTTGTATCTGAAAATATTGCAGTTCATTCTTTAGAAGTTTGTTCAGAATAACATTACAATTCAGGAGACAGCATTTGGAGTAATATCAGATAATTTTATAGAAACAAAATCTCAGTAATGATAAAAACCCCCTTTACAATTAACAATCTGAACCCTGGGGGTTAATAGGAAAGGACTAGGAAACAAATATTTGCAATTTAATATTTGTTCTACATATGTTTTAATACAGTAAAATCCTGGTTGTTCAATGTCAGAAATCATGAAGTACAATTAGAAAAGACACAGATAGCAATAATGGCCATCACTAAAATTATTTTAACAGTGGGATAGATTAAGACTATTTAACCTGGAAAAGAAACAGCTTGAAACAAGAATAATAGATTGTGATGAGGGGTGACACAGGGAGTAATTATTCACAATACAAGAAGAAGAGGCAATAAATTAAATTATTATATGACATAAGAATAAATATCTCTATATTTACTCATATTATTCTCTGTACAACTACTTTGACTACTTCTGAAGAAAGAACAGATAATTGGCTTCAACCAGTTACGCTGTTCTTATGGGGAATTTTTCATATGGCCATTCCATGTAAGTGTTTGGAAAAAATATCCTTTACAAAGCCCCCTCTTGTCTTGAATCATCCCACTGGTAATTCAAGAGCTTGCTAAGTGTAAAGCAGCACAGGGTATCTTCAATACCTTTTTGCATTCCTGCTGCACTGTAATAAGGGAAAAATATAGTCCACTAAGTTTGTTATCATGAAGCAGATATCTAAGGGTGTATAAAGTACTTGAATTCACATAACGGCATTTTCAAGAGCAGTGGTGAAATTTTAGCTTTACTGCCAAAGTAAGTGCTACAAAAAGATTTTAAAGATCAAGTACTCCCAGTATTAAACAAAGCTTCTAAATTCACTTGTGCATTAAACTCAAAGCACTAACTTTTAGGAATATTGCTATAAGAAAATTAAAAAAGAATATATTTATCTAAAAAACTCAAAATTACTTCAAATTTTATTAATATTGCTTCCTGGTGGGTTTTTTGGGGGTTTCTTTGTGGGTTTTTTTGGGTTTTTTTGTTGCTTGTTTTGGGGATTGGGGTTTTATTTTGGTTTTTTTTGTTTGTTTTGTTTGTTTGTTTTGGTTTTGTTTTGCTTTTGCTTTGTGAACTGTTATGCTTTGGAAAACAATGCCTTTGTTAATGTGAAAATTAATGAGCACTAGAAGTGTTTGTGTGGGTATTTCATACCCTTTCAACTGTAATGCTTATATATTCTTAGATGAATTCTACCATTAGATTCTAATTAGGCTCATGTACTGGTTGATCTACAGTTTAAGAATGTTCTTGAATGTCCAATTCAAAGGAAAAAGACATAGAAGTTTGGCAGAATAGAAATTGTTTGCATTTTGTACAGCTATAGCATAAAAAGAAGTTTCACATACACAACTGGCCAAAGAGTTCATGAATAAAAACTCCTGGATTTTAAAACTTGAAACTAATTCAGATTATATGTATGCTACTCTTACCTTTTTAGAAATTTTACATCCAAAGGTGAAGCCCACTAGAGGACTTGCTGACAAATAATACATATTTAGCCAATTAGATAGTTAAAATGTTTCAGGGTAGCAACAAAGAAAGAAAAAGTGAACAGGGAGACTGAGGCAGAAAACTTCACCAGGAATATCATAGTCCTTGTATCAAAGAACTCATGACAATGATGATTCTCTAAAATATATCCACCCCCATCCCCACCCCCATGCACATAATTGTTCAGTGAAGCTTGATTATAAATTTTAGAGCGCAGAAAATCTTTGGAAGAGTGAGTGCAGCATCAGACAAAATGGTATTTGAAAGTGTAACAGTTGTGGCTGTGGATGAGGTTTTTCTGTAATAATGACACAATTTAGACTAGAAATATTATTGAAATTGGACTGATGAGAGTTTTTTCTTTGTTGATTAAATTGTTAAACTGTTAATTAAACTAAAAATAAATTGTTAGACCTGCATATGCATGCTGTCCCTTTTTTGCAGAAAGCAAATTCTGTGTATAAAAATGTTTTTCTCTTGGTTTCAAGAGTTAAAAGTATAACTTTTTCTAGCTTGCTTTTCACTTGGATCTTGATTTTGCTCAGCAATAATTTGAAAGCAGGGGTAGATCATCTCACCTCTGTTTGTCCACAATGTAGCCTTTATCTGATTGCTGAGGCATGTTTCTGTAAAGAGAGATACGTGTCTAGAAAGACAATTCTAGAAAATAATTGGCAGATATTCATGATTCATGCAGGTGAAGTTGGCATCACAACCTGTAGCTTTGAACAGATGCATCTACAGCTGTAATCTGTGCTTGGCACAATGAGGATCCCCAGGTTGTGCAGAAAAGCTGGCATCCAGCAGACAAAGCCATTCCCTTGACTTGGATGGTCAATGCCTTCTGCATTATCAGGCATTAAACTTCAGGATCTTGAACTTAGTCTACCACCTCAGAAACCTCATCTGAGTATGTGTTGCTGACACCTCACTACTTGCCCCGCTCTTTACAACAAAACCCCTAATTCTTTGATGTTTTGGCATAGAGTAAGATGTCAACTCTATAAAGTTTTATAGTCTGCCATGCTATAAAATAGCCGATATGTTGACTTCAGTAAATGAAGGTAGAATTAATGACATCTCATAAAACACTTTTGGTGTAATTACTCAGTATCTTTGTCTCAGATTCTCAGTACTCCTCTATTACAGAGAAGTTTGAGATTTTTTATTTGTTTCTCATGATAGCAAATATAGGAAACTCACATAAGTAATTCCTTCAAAATAATCAGAGTCAACAGAGCATTTACAAGTGATTAAGGAGAATTAAATCTGATTGTATGCTGCAGTCCCAAACAAATTTCATACTCACCTGAGTTTGTTTCACAGCTAATCAATAATACTCAAGACTTTATTTGAACAGGCAATATATAGTTTCCTTTTCCTGTTCAGTGTGTGTATGAAACTATCAACTTCAGTTAATGAGAATTTTTTCCATAAACATTGATGGGTGGAAATGTTTTCTTTCCCTTAAAAGACTTTTCCATCTTGTGCCTGACATCAAAAAGCAACCTTGAAAATCAAGAGGTACTGTCCAACTCCACAGAACAGTTTTCATGCTTTTCAGTGGTCCTTGTATTCAATTATTCAGGTATTCAGTGATTCAGTACAAAGTAAATTATTGTTAGTCGGTTTTCAGGTTTCATTGCACAGCAATCAGTAACATTAAAAAGTTCAGAAAAAAACCCAAAACAACACTATAAGCATTAAATATCCTTGTAAGCCGAATCAAGTAAAATAATGAAACTGCAAAAGTGATAGCATACCACTGCCAGAATCCACACTCTTCTTGGGCACCAACATGGCTATAGCTTGTGTCTTTTGTTATCTCAAGGTGCCATTAATTCCTGCATATCAAGAAGTCCTCAGAAAGCATCAAGGTTCTAAAGTATTTTCTTAAGGAGTAAAAGAGCCAAAACAATTTTTGAAAGGTACACATATCTCATTGGGTAAAATAATTGAAGAGGGAATGCTGGAACATTCTAAATTTTTCTTTCTCATTGTCAGGGAAGGATTTGAGTTGATGAGCCATTTTGCATTTATGCCTTCAAGAACAATTTTCTCAAATGGTAACAGGTAATTCACAGAAAGATGGGGAAATAGAGATATGCTCAAATATTAATACAGATATAACAGAGGCTTAACATATTAAAATATTTGGAACAAATTTTTCATAAGTCATAAATTAGAATGTGACTATCTATCAGCTAAATAAAATACTTTGAGAGTGCCAGGAGGGGCAATGTGAGTCACTGCCTGAGTTTTGTTTTGTCCCTGCCTCTGGCCCTGCACCATGCGCAGACCCCTGCGCTGTGTGTTTTTTCCTGGACCCCTTGAAGATGTGCTGTATTCATCCCTGTCTCCTGAATGGACTTTGGCCTCATTCTGCAGCTTTGTCTTCAGCCTTGTGTCTGTCCCTGTTTGCTTTTCCTCCAGGCTGGATTTCTGTGGAATGCCCCCAGAGGCAGACCACCACTCACTTGTCTGTGTCTCCTGATGGAGCACATGATCAGCTCCCACCTCTGCCTGCAGCATCTTGCCCCTGTGAGACCTCATCCCATTGCTGAGGATACTCCCAGCCAGATCCTGCTCAGATCCTGTCATTTGCTCTTGAAGAGCAGCTCTGTTCTTGCTGCTCACTGATGCACATATTTAAAGTTGTACTTCCTGAAACTGTTAGAGTTCTAGCAAAGAATGATGAGTATTTTTATTGTTATGCACCAGCAAGTACAGGATTCATGGGAAGATTTAAGTGCAGCGAAGTCACAGAGCATCATGTAGCACTCTAAGCAAAAAGGTAATTTGTATATCCAGAGTGGAAAAATGAAGCAGCTATATTTAATGTCACCTGATGAGCAACAATATAGACAAACAATTTTAAAGGTAATATAACTGGTGAATTTCACCTTGTGCATATGGCTAGAACTTGGGGTTGTACTTCTTGAAAAAAAAATGGGGGTGTCAGTCAAAGCCCTCTACCATCTTGTTTATTTATGCATTCTAGAAGCACTGGGAATCTTGAAAATATTTTTAATTTTAATAACTTATGAGCTTAGTAGGAAGAAAAATTGAGTGTGAAAAATCCATTTTTTGATGTTTTGTTTTCAGTCATTTCGCATTAACTGATCCAGATTGGCTATTATAAACATAAGCTTGGGTTTATAAATATATAATAAAATGAATTTATCTTTTGAAGAATTCCTTCTAATCTGCATGTGTAAGCTTTTTAGTGGGTAAATATATTTCTAGTGTGTTCTAAACAAATATGATTCAGCTTATGCCACTCACTTTCCCTCCCTTAATAAAATCCTTATGCACCAGCACCTGCTTCTGACAACGCAAGCATGATGAAGCACAGCTGGAATTCACAGGTTACTGAATTAAAAAAAAAAAAAAAAACAACAACAAAAAAACCAGCCCTAAATGAAATAGACTGAAGGTTCAATGTGGCTGCAAAAGGGGATACTATCCTGCAGTTTATTGAATTTCAAGCCAGGGAACACGGCCTTTATAGCACTATTACCAATGAATTTTAAATCACTCTAAAGTTCAAACTTCACTGAAGCATCACATTGTATGTTGAAATCAGATGACCATTTTGCCTGGCAAATGCCATCTATATTTCAGAAAAACATCCATGTTCTAATAAAAAATGAATTAAAAGACATGGAAACTTCAAGCACCATTTGTCATCTGAAACTTATGTTCATTAATATGCCTCAAATCTCTAACTCTGAGAAAAGCTAAGTCAATTCAGAAATTACCATAACATTCAAAACTAAACAGTAATGCATTTTAAAATGAGTGTATTGAAAATTGAATGCCAACTGAAAATAAATGATGGTACCTTTTAAAATTAAATTACATCAGATTTTTTCTTTGTTCTTTCCCCTGTTGTCATCTTCAGTTAGTCTAGCTGTCCAATTCTTACCATATTTACCCTATGACAAGAAGGGCCTAGAATATAAAAGACAAAAACATGACATAATTTTTCATAATGGAATACTTCTTAACAATCTTAACTTGGTATAAGAAATCAATTAAATAAAAAGGAGTTTCTTAATTTTTCTTTTGGTTCTTCCACTACATCTAAAAATGAAATTTCAAACATTTAACTGTTTTTTTCATTTGACCTTGTCCATAAATAGCCTTGTTTGATATGTCTCTACAGACTATTTACAAGGTTTTCACAGTGAAATATATACATTTTTTGTAATCTTGGTATGCCTTTAAAACCAAACTCAGAAAACGTATTTCCTGAGACCAAATTGGCAGACCAAGAGTTTTTCACTGAAAATATTTGTTTGGCCAGGGAAAATAAGTAACTATGAAAAATAAAATTCAAACATATTGATAAAATATTGATACTGAGAATTAATATTTTTTTCGCATATGTTAAAATGTTTCCTTTTTGCTGATGTTGTTCTCAAAATATTCACTATCGAGTGTTGAAATACTTAAAAAAACCCACCAACAAAACAACAGAAATCAAAACCAAACCCCAATTTTTGCCTACTTGACAATAAAATTTAGTAAAATGAGAATGGAATTGTAAATTCCAGGGAAGTGGACAAGTTCTTAAGCTCTAAATGAGAGAAAGTTACATAATAGATCCATGAAGTTCCACGAATATTTTCTGTCTTTTTAGTTTTCTCCATTTTCTAAACTTCCTCAGTATTTATACTTTTTGCTTGCATAGAGCCTAGCACAACACAGCTCTCACTACATTTTCATATGCATAAAGCAGTAGTCTGCAAAGTATTCAAAGAATGAAAATAATTTTTTTTAACTACGATTTACAAAAATTGTTTTGGTCAACTTCGTGTCCATGTTCTTTAGACACTGTTTCCACTTAATGGATTGAATCTGTTATGGAACTGCCAGCTGCTGTTTGCCTGATATCATAGTTAAACAATAACCATTTTAGTCTATTTTTACACCTTAGCATAGAATATCTTTATTTGGCATCCTTCCGCTTTTTGTTTTGTCCACATTTTTAAATGCAACCTCTAATTTTGCACTGACAACCAATTAAAGGTGTAAATAATTGGAGGATTTAGATGTCCAAAAGTATGTCTGGTTGAAGGAACAAATCATGTAGTTAAACTCTAAATATTATTGATTGTGACCACAAAATGTGTGGTTTAGTTGAAGCCCCTTTTACTTGTTTTACTCAGAAAATCAAGATGCGATTTAAAATAAATAGAACATGCTTTTTGATGCTTAGAGCTTATGCCTCCACATCGGAAGTATCTTTTTTTTTTAATAAGTATTCTCAAAAAATGTATATTTGCTGTGTCTTTCTGATAATTGTGCCCCCCACACACTCAGTAATAGAGATTTCTGAGATTTTAATGGCTGTACAAATAAGATGATAATGCTTTCTTCACTTTAGCCAAAAGTCACAAAAAATACAGGGGCAGTCAAGCAAAATGGTCTCCAGGTAAAAATCTGTCTTTTCTCTATGGATATTTTTCCAGAAAAAGACCTGCAAAATTGAGGACCTTTAAAAAAACTAATTGAAGTAAAGTATATTTGTATTAGAAAATGTCTTTCTGTTATTTTTTTTCTCCCATTGTCCTTCCTGTGAGAAACTGTGGTGCTTCAGCTAGAATCTGAACTATATCTTGTTGCTGTGTATCTAAAACTGCTTTTCTGAACAGAGATTATTAATAATGCCAAATTATGGAGATGTTTGTTGTTGTGTACAAACATCTGGTATGGAATGTTTTTAGGCCAACACATTTCCCTTGTCAACTCATACAAACAATTTGAATCCCATTCACCAGAAGTAAAAGGATTTAAGTTCAATAATCCACTGGGTCACTGAGAGACTGAAAAAAATGACAGCTGAAACACATTTTTAACCATACAAAATGGTTGACAGACCATTTTCCTGCATGTATAGTGACCATTATGAAATAAATATGCACATGCCATTTGGTAAACATAAGATTAATGGGAGACAAGTCCCTGAGTCAGCATTTACAGGCTGAAAAAAAAGTAATTGTCCAATTACAGACTTACTGAAATGGCTTTGGCCTTATGGGGCATGCCCTGGGGAAAGGTCACAGGATTGCCACAATAGATTAGCTTAGAATTTGGTTTTCTATATATTATTTTGACGAGAAACAGCCATTGGAAATTTCACTGCTCTCCCAGTGACTCGCCATACATTCTGAAATTCTGAGGAGGTATTCTTGCTTGGTGCTCCTAGGAATACTTATTCCTGGTTACCAGTGTAAAAGAAGGACGTCAAACATTAGATTTTAGTCTGTGTCCCATACCTTCACCAAATTTCTGGGGTTGTAGAATTTGAACTGTGGATCTTATCCCTTCCTAAAAAATTTCTTACAAGAAGCTAACATAAGAGATTTTTTTTTCATTTTAAGAACAGTAAAAATCCAACACAGGGCAAGAGACATTTTTCTTCTCTTTTTTTTCCAGTATTATTGAGGAGATACATCAATAAGCCATAACAAAAGTATAAAGACCTCATAACAAAGATGATAAAATCAATATTCATACCTCTTTCAAAATGCTACGTTTCGAGGATACAGGTTTTAATTCATTATCCTTCAAATGTGTCTTTAATTGACGAAAATGCAGATAAACATTTTCACAACTTTGAAAATTAATAAATCACACTCATTAATTATTTTAATTTCAATTACTGCAGGAGAGCCTGCCTGTCTGGGCTATCTGGAATAGTCTGACATTGAGACAAAGATTCTCTTTTTAAATTAGAAATCTCATAGTGGGGGCAACAAAATCTAAAAAGCAACATGTACAAGATGACAGGAATATTACCTGGCTTGAAATAAAGACACTTTTCTACATGCTTCCACAATTTTATATATAATTAAAGCTGATGTAGAGAACACATCACAGCATTTGTAGTCTAAAGTCCATATGATCCTGGGAAAGGAGCTCAAAAAAAATAATAATTCTTCGCGAAAACTGTCAGCTTAAGACCTCAGATCTCCAAAATGCATATGCATATTTAATTTTGTGCACATGAATTGTATTTTGAAGGTTTCTTTCAAAAAAGCCATATCTGTTAGCAGGTGAGTAAACTTTCCCTTTCAATTGTAGACATAAGAACAGCTCTTAAATTTTATCACATAGGTAGACATGCAGTGCTATAGAGGCTGTTGCCAGCTCATAGAGTTTCAGCTCCTAAATACATTCAATTGCAGAAGAATTTCAAGGAAGCCAGCAGGTAATTCAGTCTTTGATTTCAACCACACTAATGTTAACATATCTCCAATATTGTATCATTGGTACACAGCACTGTCAGTCCAATTTAAGACATAATGTGTTAGTTCCATGTGACTCAAGCTGCTTAAACTAGGAGCAAAGCTTAAACTGGTCATCACAGAGGAAGGTGGTCCCTCTGCTGACACGTGTTTAGTCTCAGACACTCTGCTGCTGAAAGGAAGGATTCCCCAGTGAGGAGGTATCTGCCTCTCCAGGTGAGAAAAATTGCATCCCAGCTGTAACTCAAATAAACAACTTCTGAGCTATTCTCCAGCAAGAATTTAAAACAAAGGGTCAAATTGTTGCTTAGAATTATCCGAAGGTCTATTCCTCTAAAACAGCACATTCAGTCTGATCTGAAACTGAGAAGTTAAAACAAGTCATTGTTACCCTTTCTTTGAATGACCTTAAGCTAAATCTTTTATTCTTTCTAATTGTGATTAACAGATACCTTCTAAGTGTTTCTCTGCAGTTGCACTTCCTTTAGTGCTCCAATTAAAGCACTGGCCATTTTTCTTTCAGAAACAGTTAATGAAGATCAACTTCAGGTGGAAAGAAAAATTCATACTTCACAAAAATACAATAGTCCCTGACTTTTTTTTTTATCCATTTAAGATGTCAAGTAATTGGAAGAGAAATCTTAAAAAGACTGAATTTTAATAGATTCACAAACCTGTGAACAAAACCAAATTGAAAACAGTGAAAAAAATAAGTGGGAATTAATTTTAAAACATATCAGCTGATAATCAGACACAACAACAAATATATTCATTTTCAAATATATTCAATATTTTTTTTAATACACTTGTTAGTTAGTGTACCAAAGTGTTGCTCCGGAGTGCAATATAGAGAAGAAAATAAAAAATAAACCAAAGACAAAAACTTGGTTGCAAGGAAATCCCAGACCTTCCACTTGCTTCTTTTTCAAACTCACCAGAAAAATGTCAAAGTTAATGTTCAATTTTAGATAATTTTGTAGACAAGTAAATTCCATTATTTGGCTATTGAAGAAGGTTACTTAAGTACATAATCAGAATAATTAAATTACCTTTCCAGCATTCCCTGTACTATACAACGTTCAATAGTATTCATTTAGGTCATATTATCTGGATGAGCATCATTGAGTAGATCTCCTGAAATATCTTTTTAGTTTATTTGTCTCAATCCAAAGAAGACATCCATTGGTTACAAATTACAATGACTGTGAAAACTTTTATACCTACAAGGTGATGAAGATTCACTTTGCAATAGCCATCAGTGAAACTGGTAGATTCTCTTCAGTGAAATTTAGAATGCATGATAGGGAGCAGCCTCCAAGCTATGCTCCCTCCCTGCAGCTGCAGGGCTTTCCTGAACTGTGCCATTTTGCTCTGCATGATGGTGTTAGTCCAAAGTAACCTGGAAGAAGAACTTATCAGGAAATACAATTTCCATGAGCAATCATTTTGTTTCTACTGTTTGACAAAGACAAAAATCATCCATGGCTGTAGTGGCATTAACAATGACCTTACAAACTGGAAATTAAAAATATTCACAGTTTATTCCACATGAGAAGAGTAAAATAAAACAATCTGTAAATATAAAAAAAGCAAGAACTGGAAATGGGTTTCCTACATCAGAACTCTGCATGATCGTAAAGACATTTCTTTCTTTTTGCAATGCCTGAAAAACCTACAATTTCACTTAGAAAAATACTGAAAATACTGAAATGTTCATTCAACATGTTTTATAAGATGTAGTAGGAGTTAGGATTTTGATTTTAGCTTCAAGATATAGCCAACACAACTAAGAAAAGGTATTAGGTAATCCAGCTTCTGATAAGCTGGATGACTTGGATCAGCCACCTAGTATAGCAGAAAATCACATTACTTCCCCGCAGCTTCTCTTGTGCCACTGCTTGCTGCAAGTTCAAACACTATCCTTGAAAATTATAGAAATGGCATATGTTAAAGCACTAAAAAATTACTTTTACATTACGTGGGACAGATGACTTAAATATTACATAGAAAAGGTGAGACAATTATCAATTTCACAAGATTAAATGGAAATTTCCAAACAAATTCCAGCTTTGAAATCACATAATTTCATTCTTATAAGCTTATGCTCATTTACATTGTTTCACAATAAGGAATTGTATTTATTATTATTATCAGGTGTTTTACACTTCCAAGTGCATAACACGTCTGAGAGTTTATGGTTTCCAGCTTTACACGGATTCCAATTTATCATTTCTTAATTGCCTGCTTGGAACAAAATCAAGGCAATTTCCCTTCCCATCTGACCAAAATAGCTTTCACTGGCCTTGATGTTCAGGGTCCAGTGTTTGAAAGAAGCATATTGTCAGCCAGAGAGCTCAGCAGAACAACCCTGCAAGGTAGATGAGAAATGGCATTTTGAGCCAGTGGATCTCAAATTCAAAAAAATATATAGATAAGTGAAAGGGGGAATAGAAAGTGAAAAATCATATTTAGAATAAACAAAATTGTCTTCTTAAGAAGAAGTACATGCAAATATTTTCATAATAGATATTTTATGGTTTTAGAAAAGCAGAAGTTTAGTCTTTCAAAGCAGTGAGTAAATTTTCTTTTGGAAAAAAATATATATAATGCAATGCAACTACTGTTATTTGTGTACAAAATAAGAGCCTTAGGAGAAACCTCAGTAATTTTAGGAAAGAGGAATAAGAATTACAATAGCATCCATCATCTCCTATCAGGAAAGAACAATAAAAAGAAAGTTTAAGGAAACAGAGCATTTCCCAAACAAAATTGGTAACTCTTGAAAAGGACACATCAAAAGAATAAAAATCAGTTGAGGAAGACTAATTCGTTAAGAAACTTCATGATGATATCCACATCAAAAGAAATACTCAGTTGCTTAATGTTGAGCACATATCAAAGTGATGCGCTGCATTAGAGCTTTGGATGTCCATGCCATCCCGATATCATAACCCAGAGAAGCTACATCTCAGCTCCTTGTGATAAAGATCATGTTTTACAATGCAGTAGTGCTTTCCAAATTGCTTTGTGATTCAGGGGAAAACTGAATCTGAGTGTTGTGTCAACACACCAGGCAGCTTTCAGATGAAATGCTCTTAGCTACTTACAGCTTAAAACTGTCAAGATTAAATAACCAGCATTAACAGCAATTTTCCAGTGCTGGGGAATACTGGTCTCATTAACATGATAGTAGTAACTTGAAAAGATTAATTATAAAAAGCTATTCATATAAGTGATTTTTTAATGGCGTTTGAATGAATTTATACAAATAAAAAGCAAAACTTTTGCTCCTTTGTGAATTGCCTTTTGGAGAGCAGATGTGCCAGTGGGGTAAATAAACATGGCATAAACTCATAAAAACAACTTTCAGTAGAGTAGTGTTGACAGGGAACCTTTGGAAACCATGGCTACCAGGCTAACTGAAGACAAAGAACAAAAAGTGGATTGAAACTGCTCGGAAACAGCAACTCACCAACTGCAAAATAAAGTACAAATTTCTGCAACAGTTGCTCTCTGTGCATCATTGTAACTATCAATGCCTGGGCTCTGTGAGTAGCAAGCAAGCTCTTTAGTGTCCAAAATGAATAGAGAAGTGAGGAACAAAATTGCAAAAACAGCTTTTTAGTTTTAAGGGTGATAATCATCATCTCTTTTTCCATATCTTTCCTGAGTTTGTCCAAACTTTAAACTTTTTTTTTTATCCTTTGGTAATCCTGGTGCTTAAGCCCGGAAAAGGATTACTTTTAGGAGAGGACATACCTTCAACTTTGCTTGCCTTTCTTTGTTTGGTTCATTTATTTTGTTCTTGTGTGTGTGTGTGTGTATGAGCTTGTAGGTGGCAAGGTTTTCTCTCCTTTTTTTTTTTTTTAAACTTTACTACCCAATTCATTATTCTGCATTAAGCTGCATTGAACTACATTTGTCATCTATTAGTCCTGTTACTGTCCGCATTGCTCCTCATTAATTATTATTCTTCCTAATTTAGAATCACATGAAAATCTTGCTTTCAGAAGCATTATCCAATTCATTTATATGAATAAAATTAGTAGAGCACAGATCACTACTGCTTGCAATGCCAATTCACTAACAACTTCTGTCTGATTTAGGAAGGAACATCTTCGACTTCTTTAGTTTTCACATAGAAATTCACTTTACTGAGTTTTCATGCTGTATCTCTAGTGTATTTTGGAGGTAACCTTTGAAAGAGAACTTACTCTATAGGTCCAAAGTTGGGTCCTGTCACTCATACACACCTGCTGTACTACACCCTTTTACTTGTTAAAAAAAGCAAGAATTTTCAGGCACTTGTATGCCTGTAATGCAGAAGTTGAAGTAAAGAGAAAAGGAGTTTCACTGAGTTGGTGAACAGGGGGATCATTATTTCTTTGGGATCATGAGGTCCATTCATAACATCAAACATCGTACTTGCAATTCAAAATCAAGCATTTCCCATCAGTAGCTCTCACTTGCTTTACCTGTATTAATGATGTGAAATAACCATTTGCCAGCATGGGAAAGTTGGTAAAGAAGAAGAATTTAACAATACTTGAGCTGTTTATTTATGTTTTATATAATTTTGACCTGTAAATATTCTACAAAGTTCCCAAGCCAAATTTAAACCCTTGTTTGTTTTCAAATGGTTATTTCACAGGGTCTGAAACCAAACATATTTTGGTCCTGCTTTCCTTTGGTGCCATGGTGTGTTTTAATTAGCTTGGTCACCAAACTTTCAATTTCCTTCTGTGTGGTTTAAATAAGAAAGATCTTTACAGCTTTTGAATAGCGTAATTCTTCTAGTGAGTTTGCCATATGGTTTATTCTTCATAGAAGTATATCATAAAAGACGAATTTTCTAATATGAATTTTTTAAAAAACAGATTATAAAAAACTAAGATTTTTGCCTTCTTTATCCAGAGGCAGCCCAGAGGACTTCTGAGTGTGGTTTTATCATTCAGGAGAAGCATTGCACTTTACTACACAAAAAACTTTTGCGTAGATATTTTTATTTCAGTTATTACCTCCTGCAAGCTCTGGAGGCTGTGTGCTTCATGAGCATTACAAGGAACTGTAAAGACACAATATATAGAATAGAAAGAGTATATTAATTTTATTATAAAGCAGATAAAACAATGTACTCATGCAAATATAAGCATGTGACTTATGGCTGACAGGAATGAAATTAGGAATTACTAAGCTGATTATCAAAGTCAGTAGGGTTCTTAATAAGTGAAAACCTGAGAGTATATCAAATAATTTCTAGATATTTTCTAATCTACTTCATAAAAAAATAAGATTTAATTTTTTTTTCTGGTCACCATGATTTTTAAAACAAATCTCTGTTCAGCTTTTAAAGCTGCAAGTCAAACTGCAAAACCCTCATTAACAAGCACTTCTCCCTTGAGTTCATTTATGTTATGTGGAATCCACATTCCTTTAAACCATCTTGAGCCGTATTATAAAGAGAGGTAGATTTTATAGCTAGATCTTGATTTCTGTGTATTTAATGAAGTTTGTTTCCAAAGCAGCAAAACGTGATTTTTTTTTTCCTTTTAATAACTTTTATTTACAAGCAATGCTGTGACTAGGTGGCATAAACAAACAAAATGTATTCACACAAATACTCAAACACAGCTAGCAAATGAAGCAGAATATCAGAAAACCAAAAAAAATACATTCTTAACCTAGTAGTAAACTGGCAATTACGAATTTGATACTCAGGTAAATAATGCATTTTTATTGTTCCCTCTTTGGGCCTAGGGATATACTAAACCAATCAAAAGATAAAACTCTTGCGGTGCTTAATCTCAAGTAACTTCTGAAAATATAGTTGTTCGTTCATTAAAAAGGCAGGTACTTCTGGCAAGGTGTCAGTCATCACTAAAATTCTTTGTCTTTGAAAATAAATAAATGAACACAAAGGAGACCTGGGTGGAGATGCAAGAAACAGGAAAGAGAAAAAATAAAAAAAACAAGGATGGATGTGACTCTGGTTTTCAGCTCTAGAAAGAAGTAAATATGAAATCCAAGAGACATTTTACATGGCTTGCATTCTCTGAAAACATTAGTGAATTTAGACCAGTGATTTCCCTACACCTCAGACTCACAGCTTTGAAATAGGAATACCAGCACTTCTCCAGGAATGCCCTAGAAATACTATCCTTATTCTTCAGTCATTGTTTTAGTCATTGAGTAGTTCCACTTGTAGGGTCTATGCACAAAACCCATTAAAAAATGCCTGCTTTTGTGGGTGCTTTAGAGCTTGCTTTTTTCTGAAACTGAAAGGGATTAAGACATTTGTGACCTTGCTTGTTATTTCTAATGAACCCAGCTCTGAGAGAACTGCCATTTAGTTGCTTATCTCATGGCATAGGTCTCTCTCTCTTCCTTAGGAACTTCCTTATTTTGTATTTTAAGAAAGCATGCTAAGAACTTGGGACATGTTTTTGAGGATTCCTGGTAAAACTTTGTGGTGCTATCATAGCCTGGTCACAGTATAATTTATCCTGATGTCATGCGCTGATTACCTTTTTAATTCAGGTCAAGGAGTTATTATTCTACTTTTTTTCTGACTAGGTGAGAGCCACTTGACATTTACCAGAAGTCAAAGCTGGAGCTCTAAAGTAAAGAGAAACTAAAAGAGATGAAACATTCAGTTCAACCTAAAAAATGCAAGACAAAATTAAATAGTAAAAATGACGTTGGAACAAGTGTCCATTTATTATATTTAATCTTTTGGTTTGGTTTTTTTTTTCATTTTAACATTGTCAAAAAATCTCATATCTGCATTTCCTGAGAATGAAGAAACAAAAAAAAAGATTTATCTTTTCTATGCCTTTCATTCGGGATGAGTCTAACGTTGCTTTTTGACAACAAATTATTAATCCCATTCCTTTACATGGATCAGTTTTAATACCATTTTGATTATTCTTCTCTGAACCCTGATAGTAAGAATGGCTGATAAATCATCTGTGGCATAGACCACTGTTTTGACATCATCAAAATAGTTATTAATTGTTGCAGGAATAAAATTAATAAAAATATGGCAAGTCTATACAGACTTTTTTTTGGCACTGTGGCCTTTTCCGGAATTATTTGACACTATTTGCTATTTGTCATTATCAAATAGTTCAGAGAGGCAAGTTTTGGTATGTTTTCATATTTCATCTGACAGGAAAGAATACTCTTCTGGGATTTTTTCCTCTGTCTATAAAAATGTAATGGTTTCAATTTTGCTTTGAAAATTGTATGGATTGTCCTGGTAGTGAGGTCAATTTAAGTTTTCTGAGATCCCTGGAAACATGATGAACATGTCTTTTAAAGACAGTTAATATATCTGCTGCCATGCAGTAAAACAGTTTATTCACATTGAATTACATACTTTTGTCAGTATCACAGTCACTTCATTGTCAGACACCTTCAATATGAAAACTGTTTATTCTCTTCTCTCCTTACTTCAGTTCCTGACAGCCTCATTCTTATTACCTGAAAATATGAAGTAGGGAAGTACTTTTCCAATGGTCTGGTTAGATGGGTACAAGGAAATTATCAGGCTTCAGCTTGACAATGTCCTTATCTGATGTAACAGCACACTCCAACCTCTGCTGTTGAACCAACAAAGCAAATAAGTTTTTTGTGGTTTTCTGCCTCTGGTACTTGAGATTTGCTTTTGCTTTTGCTTTTTGGAGCATAGGTCCGAAACTGGTGATCAGATACTCCCACAAAGCCCCTCTTCTACAGTTTGAATGAGTCCTATTTGAGTGCTGTGCAGTCTGCAAGAATTTTGACCCTACTTTTCCCTAAATATTTGAGTCCCTATTGAAATTAGAATCTGACATATTACTTATGGGTGACATAATAAAATGAACAGCCTCTCATTTCTATGGGCAAATAATACTCTCTCCCAGCCTCAATCTAAATCAAACTGCAGAGTCACTAATAAAAGTAAGTCATGACTCACAAAGTTAAGTTCTTTTGCATTAATCTTAAACTCTTTAGGAGTTATTGGAGTCTCACATCATTAAAACTAATGTCAGTGGTATAGTCTGCAGTAACTATTAAATTTACAGTTGGAAGATAAGACTCATATAAAAGAAACATTACTTTACAACCATACTAAAGATGAGAAAATGTAGATACTGTTTACATTGCACAGATGAGGCAGATTTACAGCAAAAACCTTCATGCTGTAGGAAATCTATTATGTAAATAGTCACTGCTTTTTTTTGACATTATTTTGTCAAATAATTCTGGAAGAGGTCTAATTATATAAAAAAATATCTTTTGTATAGTCCTCAGATGTTTTTACTCATTTTATTAGTACTTCTCACAGCAGTTAATAAATACTGCATACTCTCATTTAACAGTGTACACCATATTTAACTGTGTTCTACTAGAGCAACCCAAACAAAATCAAGCCAAATTACAGCAAGTGTAAAATTTGTCCAAGGTCCATCAACAAAGTATAGGTAACAAGGAATTGTTTATGAATTTACTGTGGCTGAAGGACTATACCAGTCTGAGGAAGGCAAAAAATCCATCCATGAACATCTGGAGGTTACTGTATGAAATGCACTGTAGGAAAGGCTGCCTGAGAACCTTTCATACCTGTTAGATCTAGAGCATGCTTAATTATTCTCTCAGTAGCTGAAGAGGCATTTTTAATGGGGAATGAAAAAGAGATTTTCTTACAGACTAAAAGGCAGAAAGGATTTTACTCTGATTCTTGACATGTGTTGCACCTCACTTAAGGTGTATGTTCTCCATTTGGGCTGACTGGAAGCAACTGCTCCAAGGGTTTTTCACCTACCTCTTTTAGACCCTGTAACTCAGGAAAGGCCTAAGAGGAGGTGGTGAAAAGAAGCATCTTCCTTTTACACGAATTGCAATGTCCCAACTGTCGAGCAGTTGTTAAACTTATAAATTAGAGGTAAGCTGTTGTGCATTTCAGTCATCGTCACAGAAATTTGAGGCTGGATTTCATCCCCTCTTTCACGAAACATTTCATTATTTTTTTTTCATTCTAGTGGAATATTTATGAAAACACTCTATTAGTTTAAATTGATATTGGTCAGAAATTAATGTGAATTTGTGATGAATCTAGTGATGATTTTTCAGATTACTAGAAAAGTACATATACTATATATGAAAATTATAATCAAAACCACTTGGGAGATTTTTTAAGGAAAATTAATAATATTTTCTAGTAAAATTTTTCAACTAACATTCAATTATTCAACATTCAATTTTGAGACTCAGAATGTTTAAACGCATACAAAAATTTCATTAAAAATTCTGGATATGCTCTGTGTCTAAATAATAATGAACAACCAAACACAAACTGAATAGTAGTATTTATTTCAGATTAAACAAGTATTTTGTTTAATTTAAACCATTTTAGCTTAAAAAATTCAAATAATTTTCAAGCAAATAAAAAAAAGGATTAGGTTTAAGGGGACTTTGAGGTAGAAAAGTACTTTAAGATGGAATAGGAAACCCATTAAAGCTGAAATGAGAAAAGATTTTATTTACATAGGATGAATGCTACTTAGTTAATGAGGCCTTTAAGTTTTGCTCAAGAAGCAAAGAAAATCCAATCTTCTCAATAGCTGCCTTTCAAATTTTTTTAGTGCTTAGTGCAAACATAATACTTAAGCCACTGTAAACCACAGAAAAGACTACTTTTTTCTTTCTTTTAATTGTTTAAAGACAGCATTTGAAATGAAAAACAAAATTACAGGATTTTTGCGGTTGGAAGAGACCTCTGGAAATCATTTATCTCAACACCTTCCCAAGGAAGGGTTACCTAGCACAGGTTACACAGGAACATGTCCAGGTAAATTTTGAATATCTCTAGAGAAGGAGATTGTGTGATCTCTCTGGGCAGCCTGTTCCAGTGTTCTGCTGCCCTCAGTGTTAAGAAATTCTTCTTTGTTTTGAGGTGGATCTTGTGTTTTGGTTTATGGCCATTGCTCCTTGTCCAATCATGGGCCCAACTGAAAAGATTCTGGCACCATCCTCTTGACCTTTGAGATATTTATATACATTAATGAGATCCCTCTCAGTTTCCTCCAGACTGAACAGGCCCAGCTCTCTCAGCCTCTTCTCCAAAGAGAGATTCTCCAGTCTCTCAATCATCTTTCACCTCCCTTGACTGGCTCTTGGCCACACTTCCTCTTGCACCCCAGGATAGTGTTGGCCCTTTAGGCCACATGGGCACACTACTGGCTAATAATATACCACAGGCTTGACAAAACATTTATTTTACATCCTTATGTTCAGTCTCAGGGACATTCTCTTAAAAGATATGATTCAATTTAGCTATACAATAGAGACTAATTATTTTTTTACGAATCTGATGACACTAAGAAAGTGCAGAAACAAATAAAAAACTTTAAAAAAGATTTTACACTATATAAACATTAGAATGACCAGAAAATCTACCAAATTAAAACAATTCTTTTTCCTTTTATAGCTTTGTTATTGCAGAAAAAATAGTAGTCTACTAAATTGGCAATAATTTATTGAGAATTGCTGCACAAAACTGTTTCACCAGTGAAGTCGTTAAAGGAAAGCTAAAACAATTATTTATTTTAACTTTCTTGTTTTGAGGCCAAATAATTTCTATTAATCTTTCAATTTTGAGATTTTTTGACTTGCTTACTTTTACTGGAAAGCTGCTATTAATTTAATTGCCATTTAAAAAATAATCAGGAGATATAAACTTATTTCTGTTTGTCAAACTTCATATGCATATGTACTTGTTTTATTTTAAGTATCTATGTGTTCTGCAAGGACAAGTGCAACCATATTTACTTCACATGACATAAAACTGGATGTATTTTCTAATACAAAGCTCACTACCAAAGTTATGAGTCTTAAGCTTCTGAAGAGTGTTCATATTATGTTAAGTTACTCTGGAAAGATGTATTTTCAGGTGAAATGGAGCTGAGTTTATTTAAAAAAATGGTGGAATACATGGTAGGTCATAGGCTGAATTTTAATATTTATATTGTCAGCATATATGGACTCAGGTATGTAATTGTCCTATCTCTAAATATATTATATCCATCACTTTCCCAACTTCAAAAGTCAAATGTCTCTACCAATTAAAGTTTCAAAACGATAGTTAAATTCTCTTGGTTGAGATGTAAACATTGAAATCTGACAGAAAAATATATAATTTCAGCATAGTTATTGTTTTTTTTATTACTTTTACTTTTATATGAAGGTTATGATCAAGGAGACAGTACAAGAGAGTACCAGGAGTCAAATACTACATTTGGCTTTCAAAGTCCTGTTAAAAAAAAATCCTAATTGTTTCCTATTCCTGGTCTCACAGACCATATAACTGAAATTTTATTTGGCTCAGTATGGGAGTATTTGTCTTAAAATGGAATAAAACTCAAAATGATTTTGTAATAAGTGATTTAAATATTTCATTAGATATTTAAATGGATGTGTAAAGCTCTTATAAGATTAGCTAGACTTATGTATATATTAAATCATATACATATGCTTAAGCTAACTAGAAACAGGAAGTATCCCTAATTGGTCACTATCAAATTAGTTAAGGAAGTTATTTTGCTTTCTTTGTTGATAGGAATAAGGAATGCAGAGGTCATTAAAAGACAACTGTTTTTCTTATTTCCAAACTAGATTTTTAGGCTTCTTAGAAATTAAGACAGAAGGGAACAAGCAGTTAATCAAAACATTAATTTTCTTAACCTATTCATTCATGGAAAGGTGTAATAGGAAAAAAGCAAACTTTAAGAAGCTAAAGGACAGAGAAAAATGCAAGCCATACAGCACTGCATTTTCCTGAGCTGAGAGGAAACTAAAAAGAACAGAGTACATGGAGCAATGACAGTGTTTGGTACTAGTTGACAATGACATGCAGAGCATCCTAACCAATAGTGTTTATCTCACAGAGCATCTGAATTATTCATAGATTCCAACAGTAGAATAAATTTATTGTCTCCTATAAGAGATATAAGAGGTTGATAAACTGCTTTTCTGACCTTGAAGAACTTTGTTGGCACATTAAGGGAGTTTGATACATAGCAAGGTGCAGACACTCACTATGATTTGTTAGGTGCATTCTGCTGGGACTGCACTATCAAGTGAATTGAAAACAAAAAACCTCTCTCAAGAAAGTAGTGTGAAAAAAAAGTGCCAGTGGATTCTGTCCCACTGTCTCTGTGGTACTGATGACCAAAAAATGAACAAGGGAGGGCCTTTTTAAAATTTGTTTTTAAACTACTAACCTGTGGAGAAGGGAAGATGGAATATTTTCTTTGTTTTGTTTTCTGCAGTCTACATAACTTCCACTCTGGTACAAATGACTATGACCCATCTTGCTTTGCCCACAATTTTTTGTTTTGTAGCGCACATTGAGATTCCAACATATGAGTAGGGCCTCAGAGATTTCAGAACTAAGATCCTACTGGTATGGAATGAAGGACATGCTTCTCTACTATAGTACAAATACCCTTCAAACGTGGAGAATGGGAAAACGTTGATTGAGGAAAAAAAATGTAGCACAACTGAAACACTTCTTTCAATGGATAAGGAGAAAGAGCGGCAGCAATTACTAGCAACGAATGTTTCAGAACATTTATCTTAGTATCCTCTCTTCCGTCTCTATGTATTTAGTCCACTAGCTTAATATCAGAATCCTTTAATTCTCTTCTGCTTGGCTAGGCCAATGCACCTTACAGAAGTGGTTAAATTACCTGTTTTTCTCAACCTCAGGACTCAAAAGTTGTATCTGCAGAGGCAGAGGCATCAGCACACAGGGCCTCCAGAGATCAGCAGTTTGCATCGCAAAACTGCCATCTGTAACTCTGAATAATTAAATATAACTGATAATCAATCAGGAGCATATGGTTAGCATAACAGAAATTGAACTGTCGCTGAAGTCAGGGAAAAAGCTGCTTCACTGAGGATTAAGAAGATTGGATTTTGGTTACCGGCATACTATATTGCATGTGAATAAAAAGAGGATTTTAGTTTCCAGTATAAGTAGTCTATTAATCCTAATAAATGCAACTGTTTTTCCTACAGAAACATTTAACATGAGTTTAGTGCTTTTACCTCATTCTAATACTCCTGTCATAAAATAGCACAAAAATAATGTACCATCTTAAAAGAAAACCACAGGGCTGTCTTGTATAAGCTATTGAGAAAGATTTATTGTTTTCAGCTCAGAAACAGCAAGAAAAACATTAGAAGGTTAAGGGCTGAACTGTGATCACCTAACTCAGGCAAATGAAAGCAAAGCAGGCAAAACAATCCTGTTTCTGTGGCTTGTAAGAAACCAGTTGGGTAAACATGAACAAAACAGTGATGCTTCCTTTAAGACAACATACTTCAAATAAGCAATTGTCATTTCCTTTGCAAGAAGTTGCTTGTAGTTCTAGCAGCCACTGGCAACTACTGGGACACTTCTGCCTTATTCCTGCTAACTCAGAAAGGTGCAGTTTTGTTCATGTTGTACTTCCATCTTCCTGCTTTCACTAGAAGGTGCCTACTTGGATTGAAAGAAGTTACTTATCTTCAAGACCGCCCCTATTACAACCTATGGGATTCTATATTTGAAGTCACACAATTGTTCTAAAATATGGGAAATTGGACTGGAAAATTGCCATACAGGCAACTGATAAGGACCAATATGTTATTTACGGGCACCACACACACTTTATAGGATGGGGGGCTATTCAGTTTGGGTAGTTTGTGTTCACAGACACAGCCCTGGTAACACTGCATGCCTGAGCCCTCAGTGACTGGAAATGCCAAAGGGCTAGTTATGTATGCCTCTGATGATGAATAATCAGCAAGGGATTGACAGTAAGCATAGGTAATTTTGATTGAATAGACTCTCTGAGTTCATATGGACAATTCAGAAGCCTATTATGTTTGTTTAATGAACATGAGTAGAGTAATAGAGATCATTCATTAATTCACTACATTAATTGAAGCCAGTATTGTTACCTTTCGTCTTTGTTTAATTCTGCCATTATCTGACCCAGCTTTATATTGTTGATATATTTAATACTGTGTGAACTGTTTCATGTTGACTTTTTGATGTATTATAAAAAATTCAATGCAATTTTATTAAGAACAGGACCGAAGTGGGATAAACAGTAACTCCATCTCTAGTGCTATCTATATTTTAATTTTCAGTGTAAAATGTTCTGCCTGACCTTTTAGAAAGCTCTGTTACATTAAATTAGGATGCTCTATTTCAGTCAATGTTCTTACTGGAACTTCCAATAAACCTTGGAAAAGGAAAATATTTATAATTTAAGCTTGTCCATCATCAGATTCGTACTGCAATTGCAGACATTAAATGTAAAGGAATAGATATATTTCAAGTGAAAATAAGAAAAATGCCTTGTGTAACTTTGAAGCTTTTCATCAAGTAAAATGATTGGGGTTTTGAGCCATTAGGATCTTTTTTAAGTTTCTTTCTTTCTCTGACACTTTTGGTTCCAAACCTGAACATTGGTGGCTACTGAAATAGTATGTGAATTTGCTCATTTATTCACTTTTGGATAGTCCCAAGCCATGTCTTTGCTTTTGCTGAAAAGACTGATGGCATGTTAACACTTCTGAGGTTATTTGTTCTTAAGTACATCTTCTAGGTTATATGTCATAATGACAAGCAGCCAGCATTGTGGGTGCCAGAAACATTACAGCCGTGTAGCAGGGTTACAGTTCATAGACTAAATCAGCTCAGAAGATGTATGGGTGGTCCAATGATTGCTGAGTGCTCAGTCTAGGAGTTTAAAAGAAAGAATCAATGAGCCGCAACTGTGTAAAATAGGGGTCAAATATGTACAGCTGAGGCTCCACATATATCAGAGAGGGTTATGTTTTATCTTCTGGTGTGTAACACTTGTTACTGAAATGTGGCTCAGAAACACTCTATTAAAAGCAGATTGGTATTAATTAATTAAGATTACTGTCTCCCCTAGAAGACAGGAGGATAGCAATATAGTTCTGATCCACCTTCAGCATATCGCTGTCTATCTCAAAACCTAAGTACCAATTCAAAATTACGAAGCAGATATTCGATCAAAACTCTCCTCTACTGACTGACCTTTGGTTTTGTATCAGTGATTTTCTTGCCAGCACAATCTGCTCCCCCAGTCATAGCTTCCTTGTTTCTTTATCTGCATGACTTCCAGTAGACAGTTGAATCTATTCCAAGTCTTTATAACTATTTCTGGATTGATAAATAATATTCTTTCTTTGTGCTGATTTGGTTTATTTGATGTGAAAAGAAGGCTTGTACTGAGTTAGCTAAACAAAGCCCAAAATTCCTGCAGACCAGTGAGGATTTAGAGAGCCTCATCAAGCTCAGCAAATCTAGCTTACCTCCAATACACGAAACAAGTTTGGAGAAAAAAATGTCAGTTAAAACATCAAAATTCCTAAATTTCACACTCTGAGAGATCCTGTCTTTATTGGTACAAGCCCGTAAGGATTCTTATGGTGATCCCCTCTGAGTTTCCATCCTCTACTTCTGGAGCAACCTAAACAGCCTCAGTCTTTAACACTGAGTTGCTCTTTTTCCTACCCTAGACTGGGGATGCCTTCAGAGAGGAATTTGGTCTCAGATCTGCTTCCAAACAGAGAACCCATAGCTGGTATGATTAATACACTTTTGAGGCAGAATATAGATCTCTTTTGCAATGGGTCTCCTGGGCAGATGGTGGTGAGGGTGCTTTGAGGATGCACAAGAGCTACAATGAAACTGAGGTTTCTGAACCAGTGTTTGGGAAATTGAGATAAGAAAAACTTTAACCTAAGAAATGAAGAGAAAGAAGTGAAATGTTAGTGCACTAGCTACTCTGAGTTTTAGCAGGGAAAAGAAAACACAGATAAATGTGAATCTAGAAGTAAATATAAACAATACTATTAAGGAAGGAAAAAAAAACAGCTGGGAGGTACTGATATTAATAAGAACAATAATAAATATAGAAGGGATAATTTTGAAAGTTTTATATTTAGTCTTGTAAGAGAAATGGATATGGCCATCAATGCTGTTCTAGCCAGTTCAAAATTAGGAAGGCAGAATATACAAATAGAGGATGGCCCTAAACACTTCCAGGGATAGAGTATTCACAGCTTCTCTGGGCAACATAATTTCATTAAAATAACTTTCTTACATGGTCACTATAAGAGAGACTAGGTGCCCAAGTCTTCTAGCCCTGTATTTAATGCTTAGTTGGATGAGAGATAGCTTACTTGGCATATTAAAGAATACTGAATTTAATTACCTTTTGTTTAGTTTATAAACAAGTTCTATAATCAGTCAAAAACATTGTTTTTGATTATTTTGTTGAAGATTCATTTTTTTTATTTAACTTTTATTACATTAAATCCAATTAAAGAACCTGTCAGCAACTGAATCTCAAAACATTCAGTATTTTTTCCCTTTCCTTTATAATGGGTGACAAACTTATGTAGGTGGAATTGGTTTTGTTCTGTTTTGTTGTGTTTATAGAAAAAATCCAATAAATTCAATGTATTGCAACATGAAAAAATACAGGTAGGAGTACTAGGATGTGGGCTTATCCAACCCCTAAAAATGGAAAAATAAAAAACAAAAAAATTCCCTGGTTATTAAGGATAACAGTTGCTATATAAGTTTTCAGCAGACTATTTTGAGTGTCCACCTTGCTTTCACTATCAGTACTAGTTCTGTACTCCGTGCTTAAAATCTTTATTATTATTCGCAACATCAGAATGTGTGGCAGTATATGTACCTTCTCACCTACATTAAATCCTATCTGTTTTACGATCAAGTGGGTGCCCAGCCGATGGAGGATACAGAGAACACACCATTACTGAATGCCCTCTTTTCTTCAGTCTTTACTGCTAAGATCAGTCTTCAACAATTCCAGGCCCTGGAGGCAAGAGAAAGTCTGGAGAAAAGTAGATTTTCCCTTGGTCAAGGACTATCAGTTTAGAAAACATTTAGGCAAACTTGACATGCACAAAGCCATGGGCCCCAATGAGACTTACCCATGATTGCTGAGGGGGCTGACAAATGGTATTGCTAAGCCAGTCTCCATCATCCTCCAATGTCGTGGAGAACAGGAGAGGTGTGTGTGGAGGAAAGCCAGCATCATCCCAGTCTTCAAAAAGGGCAATGTGGAAGGCCCAGAAAACATGAAAGGTGATCCAATAGCTCATTCTGGATATCATCTCTAAGCAGAGGGAGCATAAGGATGCTATCAGGAGTAGTCAATGGGGATTAATCAAAGGCAAAATCATGCTTGACTAGTTGGACAGCCTTGTACAATGGTGTGACAGGTGAGGTAGGTGAGAGGAGAGCAGTGGAAGTTTCCCTCGGCTTCAATAAGGCTTTTGATACTCTCTCCCATAACATCTTAAGTAAGCTTGGGAAGTGTGGGTTGGATGAGTGTACAGTAGCATGGATTGAGTATTGGCTCAATGGCAGAGCTCAGAGGGTTGTCATCCATGGAACAGGGTGTAGCTGTAGGTCTGTAGCCAGCAGTGAGCTGGGGGGTCAGTACTGGATCCAGTCCTGTTCTTATCCGTTCTCAACTTATCCATCATGGACCTTGATGAAGGGACAGAGTGCTCCCTCAGAAAGTTTGCTGATAATAGAAACCTGGGAGAAGTGACCCAAAGGCTGTGCTCCTGTTCAGGGAAACCTGGAAAGGTTGGATGGAGAGTTGAGCAGAGAGGAACCTAATGCAGTTCAACAAAGGGGTCCTGCACTGGGGAGGAATTATCCTAGGCACCAGTACAGGCTGGGGGTGACCTGCTGGAAAGTGAGTGGAAAAGGAACTGGAGATTCTGGTGAACAAGTAAACCATGACCCTGAAATGCCCTTGTGGGCAAGGAGGCCAATGGTGTCCTGGGGTGCATTGGGAAGAGCTGTCTCCCTAGACAGCAGGTTGAGGGACATGATCCTGCCCCTCTACTCAGCCCTGATGAGACCCCTCCTGGAGTGCTGCATCCAGCTCTGGGCTCCTCAGCATGAGACAATGAACTATTAGGGTGAGTCCATTGCGGGGTTATGAAGATTATGAGGCTTTGAAGCATCTCTCTCTTATAAGGGAGGGTTGAGGGAGCTGGGACTGTTTAGTTTGGAGGGGAGTGAGAGGGGGTCTCATCATTGTATACAAATATTTAAAAGTGGGCGTCACGGGGATGAGGCCAGACTCTTTTCAGTGGTTCCCAGTGATGGGATAAGGGTCAATGGTTACAAACAGAAACACAGAAACTTCCATCTAAATATGAGGAAAATCTTTACCGTGAGGGTGACTGGAGAGCATTGGAACAGGATACACAGATGGGTGTTGTAGAGTCTAATTTCCTGGAGATGTTCAAAACTCACTAAGACATGATCCTACTCTAGGTGAATCTACTTTTCCAAGGGGTTGGACTAGATAATCTTCAGAAGTCCCTTCCAACCCCAAAAATTGTGTGACTGTGACTTTATTCCACTAGGTCTGGAATATAATTTTGAAATATTGCATATAGATTGGATGGGCCTTGAGGCTTAAGAACAGAAGTGCATAGATAATAACTCTTCAGTTAAACTCTTTTATCACTCATTTTGTTGCTTTAGCTACTAAGGACATTTTATTAGTATGTAGCTTTCAGCATGACATAGAAAATCACTATGAATTTTAGCACAGGGTAAACAGTCTTTCAGTTACAGAAAAAAAAAATAAAATAAAGCTGTTTATTAACCCATAAAAGATAGCCAAACAGGTCACTAAATGTCAACATTGCTATTTCAATGTGATTCTGCCTTCTTCCAAGAAGGTATCTTCCACTTAGAATACTAAGTGACCAGGAGATCAAGCTTTGAACTATGAAAAAAATGCTTTTCCTTTTGCTGGTATACCTCAAAAATGTAATCTCCTGTAGGATCTTCACAAGAAATGTTTTAATTAGTGAGAGATAAGTCTTAAATGTTTAGTGAGAAGTTTACAACTGTTCTTTTTTGACAAATGGGTAATCAGATAGAGCCGGTTTGATTCATCACAGTTAGCTAATAGTTAAACAGCTAACCCCTGAGTCTACACTAATAATTTAGCTTCCCTCTGTAGCACATCAAGATAGAAAGACATTCCTTCCAGAGAAAGGTCTATTTTCACTATTCTAAATATATATTTTTTGATTTAAAGCTTCTGGAAATGCTTTGCTCTGTCTCTCAGTAGACTAGAAGAAGCACAGATCTAAATTACTCATTTTGGACTACGTGCCTGACAGGATGGCTGTCAGTAGGTGGAACTCTCCCAGGAAAACCAAATCTAAGGCAAGTTGTTTAATTCCAAGTAAAATCAATAGATGACAATAAAGCGAAATAGCCTATGATAGTTTCTTAACAGAGTCCTGCCTAGAACAGCAGTGAAGATTCAAGGCTGCTTAGGGATGTGAAAATGGACCTCTTCAGGCCAGAACTGGCAGTCTAATAGCCACAGCATTTGCTCTGTAGACTTTGTAATAGAAATAATACAGATCTATAGAGGGAAAACAAAAATTACAGTATAGCTTTTTTTTTTTCCCACCTGACTTGAAAGGGGAAGGGAAAGAGATCTTTTGAAAGACTGTCAAAAGCTAAAGCTTGCTCCATAAAATCATCTGAATTCATCATGGCATTTGAGGTTATGATGTTTTGAAGTATACATGAAGATCATTGTTTCTGCCTGAGTATGGACCACAGTGAGTTCCATTTGAATAATGGATTATATTTGTGTATAAGATAATAAAAGCAATACACAAAGAGGTACTCAAAAGAAAAATTTCCTTAGGAAAAATATTAGATATTTTCTCACTGCTAGCAACCCAAATTTAGTTGATTAAACAGGAGAAACAAATATTACTATTTTCTTTCACTTGTTACAGAGAATCCACCACCTCTGCCTTTAGCTGTAGCAGTTGTGTTGTTGTAAGCTTTTAGTTTCTAACAGTTATTCAGTTCTGTTCCCAGCTGAAGCAATTATTTCAGCATGGGAGCAAGGCTGAATCCAGCTGCTTAAATTCCTTCAATTTTCACTTGGTCTTCATGCTCGCAAATTTCCACTGTTACAACATAGAAGCATACAATTTATTAAAATATTTTTGAGCTGGATCTTTGATAAGGACCTTGGAATCTGGCTCAAGGATATTCAAGCTCAATGTTAGGCATTCAGCCCAACAGGCAAGAAGTTAAACAAAGGAGTCAAACTAATTTTAATGAAATCTAACAAACCTTTTCAGATCTCAACCAAAGATGCTAATTTAAAGGCCTGCTTTTCTGATAACTCACAGACACACTGATCTTGTTCTGCTTTCTCAAAGACACTGAAAATTAAAGTGCTTTTGCTCAGTTTAAGTATTGAATCACATTCTATGCTTAGCAGAAGCTAGAACTTGTTCACAAGAGCTCATTTAATATAAAAAACATAAGAAAGAGGTATGAGCTCCTATACTCTAAAATGCTTTATAATATAGTCCAATCTAAAAAATTAAGTTTCATGGGACAAAAAAAATTCTTTATGCAAGGGAGTAGGAGTGAACAAAGATCACTGGACTCTGAATTTCGCCTTACAGCAGCCCTAAAAATCATGCTTTTTGGTTATGCATACTTAAGGTGGCAAATCATATTTCTGACTGATAATAAAGTGGAGGACTTGAAATTATTTCCACACTTACTCAGAAAGAGGGATTTCAAGCAAAGAGACTAAGCATTAGCAAGGACTGAGGGGTGTGATGGAGGGAACAACAGTTGGTGTGGTTGTCTCAGAGTGCCAGTGGCTTTGGAATTTCAGCAAGCCCAGAGACCTTGTCCTTGACAGAAGGATATCACCAGCAAGTTCACATAAATCCAGTCTGCATTCCAGGGCACACCTACTTTGTGAGCTGCATTTTGCAGAAAATAGTAAATACGAACAGTCCTGTGCAGCATCAATTAATTTGATTCCTTCAATTTCCTCTGCTGCAATTGCTGCATTTACAACTGTACATTCTGGTATAGCAGTAAACATAAATGCTTGCATGCAGGCTTGTAGAAATGACAATAGTGATAGCACCAGGCAGGTATTCACAAAAAAAATACGCGACAAAGTAAGAGACAATAAGCTAGTCTGAAGACATGGAATTAAGGAATCACTATCACAGTGTCCCAAGAGGAGCTCACAGAGGTGTTCCTGCTACTCATTTTCTGAAGCAGAAGGAACAAGTCATTTCTAATCCCTCTATTGACTGCCATCTAGGGGCCCTAAGAATTTTATAGTGCATATCTTTTTTGCCATCAGCTGCATTACTTTGTATGTAGGGAATATAGACAGGAAATTTTCCTTTTCTGTCACCTTAATGGTCATTGATCCAGCAGATGTCCGAGGCAGAAGCCTTGTAATTGTAAAGGTTACACTAGATAATAAATTTAAAAAATAGAGGCTGGAACACTTATTTAGAATTTTCTCTTACTTTGCAACTAGGGTACAAAGTAAAACTATGAAATAGATGTGATAAGTATCACCCATGACTTTATGCAGTAAATTTGAGCTACCGAGGCATTAACAGTCAAAGAAAAGGATGGATTTTCCTGAGCTCTGAAGACTCTCTGCTTCCTCTGAAATACTCACAATTTCTGGATAATTTCTACATTAGAAAATAATTTCTTATATTTTGACGTAGTTTTCATTCACTGGCCTTTGAAACACCACAGCACTAACTCATCAAAAAAAAGAGGCTTGGTTGTCATTCATGACACCAAAACTTTTATGAAAAGACGCTGTACTCTCTTGGAAAACAAGGAATATTGCCATCTGCTTTCTGAAGATTATTGTGTACAAACTATCCCAACTCACTGAACAACTCCAGGAACAATTTCCTTAGTCACTAAAGAGACAGTACTGTGCATTTTAGTCAAGGCCAGAGGAATTATTTTATTTTTTATCTCCAGCATGATATATATACATGTCCACTCACATACCTGAGTATCCTGCATGTAGTTTTCTTTCTCTTAGGAAAAGGTCTGCCTTTCTGTCATGAATTATAAACTTCAAGTTATCAACAAATCAAAAAAGTTACGTTTTAAAAATAGGAACTTAAAAACATGAGTAGCCTCTTGTGTGCATACAGAGGCTGTGTTTGACAGTGTACAATTATTTTTAGATAAACAATATAGTCTGACAACGCTAAAAGCCTTGTTATATCTAAATAACTGACCTAGTTTTCTTTTTTTCCCTTTTCTTTTCTTTTGTTTTTTGGGTTTTTTTTAGATGTTATACAGGATTTAGTTCTAATTGGTTGTTACACTGCAGTTGTACTGTGGTCACCCTGAGATCTTTGTAAATAACACGTTACAGCACAATGTTGCATTCATTTCCGTCAGTAAATGCAATTTTAATGGAAGTTGCTTGTTTGTTTTGCTACATTTTGAGAGAAAATTAAGTGAGAAAAAGTGCAAAGAAAACAGTGATGGTTTTTAAAGATCTCATTAAAAAATAAGCATCTTATATTCTACCTACCTCTGTGACATAGAAGGCCACATATTTTAGGAAAAAGATTTATCTTAACTTCAAGTCCTTCCTTTCCTGACTGATTAATGCTCTCAAACATGGGGTCCAAATATACATGTAAAAATCAATCAAGATCTATACATGCCTCAAATGTCACCATATTCATAAATAAATTCGGGGTGGGGGAGGTGGGTAAAAAATAGCTTTCTTTTTTCTCTTATGGGTCTCTGCTTTGGTGCAGACAGGGAATGATAGAGGGAGAAAAATGATTTCTTCACTGTTCCTGGAATTAGTGAAGCCCAGAAGATATTGAATTTAATTCTATTACTTTCAATCTTTTACCTCAAAGCCTGTACAACCAATGGAGCAATTCATATGGTAAAGGGAAAATTTTCTGTGAATGAAAATGACAAAATCTGGTGCTCAGAACTAAGTGTGTAGTTGTAAGTAAGGCTGTACAAGACGTAATGCACTGCTTGAAGCCTTTCTTCAGTAAGCTTTTAATGTAGGTGCCAAGTGGTACAAAAAAATTTCAGTCTCAGAACATGGAATAAGGATTGTGAAACTTTAAGTCACATTACAGTACAGGGATTCTGCACTCAAAATATCTTATACTGTGAATACAAATACCAGAATAAAAAGAAAACAGTCACATTTTTTTAATAATTTCTGAGCAACTGCTGACTTTTTTGCTGTCTCAGATTATTGCCTAAAGTCAGCTACTTTCCTAAAACAGTCACACTGTGAATAAGAGAAACCTGTCTGTATGGTGTTAGAATGGAATGAAAAATGGGTATGTCCTAGAGGGGTTACAATTTCTTATGTCGATTGAGGTTAGGCACTGAAGTTTCAATCTACAATTTTCTACCCAGAAAATGAAACTGATTATATTTTTAACAGTATCCTACTTGACTTTTCAATGCTGAAACTATTTTATATTATGCATCTGTATTTGGATGAGTGAAACTGGCACAAGGAGTACACAAACACTAACCATATAAACAATAACAAGTACAGTAATCTTCAAATGATGTGCAGTATAAAGTTCATTCAGGGCACCACCAAATGAAATTACAAAAATATGTGACTACTTGTGCTTCACTTACTTTAAAGGCTGGAGGTACCTTAGGTGCATGGGTAGCTGTCACAGCCATGCTTGTTCTCCCATAACAAATGTGTTTTTGACCAAAACCATAATTCTTTTGACTTGCCTTACAAGCCACTCTGTGTGCATATGCATAGGAGGGAAGAATTACTAGGCAACACTGACTTCATTCAGACTAGGTGAAAAGGTAGTGCTCATAGTCTGGTGAGTTGGGCAAGCAATAAATAGCCCTTCCCTTGAGGACCTGCTGATGAGTTACACTGTGTTTGCTTTTCTGCACCATTTCACTTAAATAAAACTTTAAGCAGGTGATTTAGTTCCTTAAGAGAGTCTCAGAGAGAAAGATTGTTCTGGCAGGTGGTCCTTGCTGCCCGCATGCTTGATTGGTACAGTAAACCTATTCACTTATATTCGTGGATAACTCTCCAGTTTCACTCTCCCTAGAGTACTGCTCTTTCAAACACCACTTTTACACCCTCTTATGCAGATGAAATTCAGGCTGGCTAGGACTCCTTTTGCATTCTTGAGTCTAATTTTAACTATACAGTAAGTACATGGATAGAATTCTACCCAATAATGAAAGCAAATACTCCACTCTCAGCTGCCTTAAGTGTTCTTCAACATCAACAAAAGGCAGCAGATGGGTCTGTTTGCTTATTTGTTTTAAAGAGAAGGAGAAAGCAAAAGAGATTTTGTGATATTTTAGCCTGCGTTTTATGGGGCATTGGGTACAGATGTTCTGAGTAAAGATTGCCTCAGATTTCTCTGTCACATCAATTGCTTGTTCTTGTTTAAGGCAATACTTCCACATGTGGATTTTTTCTTTTCCAGTAGGAAATATTTTCAGATGATTCCTTGCACAGTTCCTCAGCCAATGTTTCATATGTTTCGAGAAATATCTTGTCTGTGGATTGCTAATCCCTTAAAGCCTCTGATATACATTCTGTGTTTGCCAAAGCTGCTTGCTTTGGGTCAGTGCTCTCTCACCCATAATTACAATAAGAAAATCCAATCTCTTTGAGACACCAAGGTTTTAGCTCACCTTTTATTTAGAAATAAATGAGTTAAAACTCAAATATTTGACTGAGTGCATTGGACTAAGTATGCTACCCAAAGACTGTCAAAGATTGGGCTCTACTCTAGACTCTGCTTCTTGTTTGCTGTGATTTGGTTTATACAGTGATATTGATATTCCTGTCTCCAGAATAAAGAAATTATTTGGGATTTACTTTCAGCTAAACTATAGAACTGCAGTTCTGTTTGCTGATGCAGCAGATGCTTGAAGAAAAAATAAAATGGCATTTCACTGACAATGAAAATACCAGCTGGTATTTTATCTTGATCCTGGATGTACTCAAATATAGAATAACTTTCTCTTTTTTTTTTTTTTTTTTAATTTACTCTGTTTTCTCCATCAAATCCATTATTGAAGGTCAAAGGATAAACAAGCAGTAAAGGCAAAATAGTGATATCTGTCTCCCTAAACCTAAACATTCTATTTAACTCACAACGAGATTTTAAGGGGGTTAAAGGGAGTTAGATACCTAAACTTACTTGTTATTCATCTATCACCTTGCACCATCCTTTTTCACAGAATCTTCTTAATTAAAATGTAGCTTTTCTATCTGAAATTAAATATATCTTACTTGATATGCTTAGATATGGTATACAAAGACCTGTGGGGAACTACAAATCAAAGCAAAATTCCCATGTGCTGAAGACAGTAAATGCTCTCTCATCTCTTTCTCTATAAAAATGTCACCTTCATGTTCATTGTCCATTCTTTTTATTACTCAGTTGTGAAAGATGGGAAGTCTTCTTCAGCATCCAGTGGGAGTCAGAAGGCCTTGAGCCTAGAGATCAAGAATAATGAAGGAGCAATAGATAAAAATGAGGGCAGGGAGAGGAAAATCATGAGATTTGGACCAAAAGTAAGTAAAAAAAGAAGACATTCATTTAACCTAAAATATTTATTTATATCTTTTTTTTATTGATAACACAAATTTTTGTGATGAAAACAAGGCTTTCTGGATTTCTGTTTTATTAAAAAAATGCAGATAAGTATCTCTGGTATGCATAATTTTGTATCTAAATGAAGGATGTTAATTTGAAATCAACTTCTACATTGCAAAGAATTTTTATACAAAAATTTCTACCAGTAATGAATCATAGATACAGCTTATCTTTCTGCACATTCTGCTCGAAGTTTTTTCCCTTGCGGCAAAATATTCATTGTCACCATCGTAGTTGATGTCTCAGTGAGTGACCTGCCCACTGTCAGAGAAGAGACATGAGGCAGAGCCAGCAAGAGCAGACATTTTCCCAATCCCACATTTGGTAAGTATATTTTTTTCTCTCTGATTTTATTAACTTAATTTCTTTGGCAATCCTCTCCTGGGTCAGCAATACCATTAAATGAACAATTGTAACCTCAGCGATCTTTGCCCATACTCTCACAAAAACTTCATGATTTCTGTTTCCAGCAGACAAAAAACCTATTTACTGTTTAGCCAGAACTTAAAGCAGAATCTTGCTTGTCATAAGATAGACAAGACATCTGAAGAACAGGCTGCTCTCCAGTTGTCAGTGTAAGATGTTTGTCTTTCTGCCTTTCCTCCATTTCTCTTTATTTAGACCTCATGTACGTACCCATCCAAGCAGAAGATGGAATAGTTATTTTCCAGAAAATTGAAAGAAAGGCTTGATGTTACCATAGGAAAATAAGGTTCAATGATTCCACTTAGAGCAGAGTATCAGAGAGAAACAGCAGTCACCAAGGCAAAATCCTCAGCTCTGGTGTGATCTTCTATAAGCTGTGACACAGCTAGTAATGGCTGTGTCAGTGGGGAGAGGGAGGAGGCCAACACTGCTCACAGTAACCTCCTCATGCATCACTGTCAAGCAGGCTAGAGAGAAAAAGAAGCAAATCCTCAGTGTAAAATTGTTTCTCAGACTCAGGCAGTGGTGGCAGCAATGCAGTCTGCTGTTCATGTAGAAAAGGTGTCAGCAAAGGGAACAAAGGCAGCCCCACAGAAACAACGGCTTGCTGAATCCATTTAAACAATATCTGGGCAATGATCATAAAAAAACCTGCACAGCATTAAGATGGAGGAGAAATATATTAAACAAAAGTGGAGGGGAAGTATGAGAGAGAGAGAGGGAGTAAGATGGTGCTTTGGAAAACAAAACACTTCATCTAAATATTCCTGACTGATTGCAATGCAGTGCTCAGCTCATGCTGCAATTTGAGAAGTAGGCATCAGGTAGGGTACCTATCTGTTGTTAGGGTCCAGATCCCACTCTGCACAGTAAATCAAAAACTGTCAGAAGCTGAACGGCCTAAATTATAAAAATAATCAGCAGTTAAGGTACCATGAAAAACATTTGTATTGGTTTTTATTAGAACGGCCTGTTTGCAAAGCTGTGGGCCTCCCAAGCAAGGTGGAATGGGCAAAGTCAGTATCACACCTGAGCTTTCCATAATGTATGGAATAACAGGTCTATAGTGGCTTCTGTCTTCATTAGGCCTGATAACAGAGGCAACTCACGGTCAGAAACATGGGAGCTCAGTGCCATAGAAAATGGTAGAATGATCCAGCTTAAGCACATCTATGCAAAAAAATCTGTTTTCCCTAAATTATATAGGCCCTGTCTGCCTTGTAAATTGCAATACAGAAATGACGGATTGGTTTGAACCTGTTCCATCTCATTTTTATCCAAAAATTCTGACTCTAAAACAAAAGAAGGACATGATTCAATGTGGTTTCCTCTTCATATTAAGTGGACTAGCACCTTTGAGATGAACAAGGCAGACTTTTTAGTCCATCTCAGCATTTCTCTGCTATGTGAAAGGATCATTCACTCACCACACTGCAGGTTTTAATTTAAGTTTATATTTTACTGCTATTTATCACTACTCAGTCACCACAATTTTGATGTATACAAATAAAGGCAAGCACATAATACATTGGCTTCCAATAGAATCACTAATGTAATGTAATTTTTACAGCCCTCTCTTTAATACTGGCATCCAATAAATAAGTATTGCTAATAATAAAAGTAGAACTGCAATTGAAATGAACCTCATTCCCATTGAAATATGAATGATGTATTTATATGAAGACTGTGCTGTCCTGTGGGAAAAATTATTATATACAGTAGGCTGAAGAGTAAGATATTGGCTCCATGGGGTAAAAGTGTCAGGATGCCTACAAATTTTAAAATTATGGAAATGTAAAATTTGGCCAGAATTCACTATTAAAATATTTATTGTGCTAGTGTTTCTTTAAATATTATTTCCTTTCATACCTCACATCTGTATACCCAGCCCACTTGTTTAATCATACTGTTTTTGTTACTTTTGTTTCTTGTGGTTGAAAGAATCTGAGCCAGAAGTTCATGGAAGCACTTGCTTACTCTTTCAACAAATTACTATTGGTTCTAAAAGAAAAATATCACTATGTTTAATTACTTTCATAAGCATAAAGAATCTATTTCAAATCAAATACCATGTCCAGATTTAAAACCTGTGCTTATAAACTTAATTTCTTCCATCAGTTCATAGGCCGACTCTTATATACTCTCACAACTAAATATGAGAGTCAGTTGACCAGGAGAAACCTTTGTAGGACAGTTATAAATTTGTTTTGCTGGGCGTCTACTTCCTGTTTCAGTAGCACTTTAGATTTTGTCTGGGTTACTCATTCTGCCAAATAACTGTAACTGACATTAATGAGCTTTATATACCTTTATGTACACTTTATATACCTGAAAAAATCAAGTTGTAACTACATTTCATATATTTGCAATTATACAGTGCTATTATCAAGATCAGAAATTATCTTCCCAAAAAAGAAACCAAAGAGCAAAACTCTTTTTACTTTATAAGTCTGAAAAGAGAGTAACCATGAATATAAACGAAATGTATAGTATAATGAATTTTAATACAACATTTAGCATTCTTCTAAAAAATATAATCATAAACCAAATAATAATTTAAGCTACTATCTACCAAATTTCACATGAACTAAATGAAAGAGAAAGTAGAAGTATATTTAAAATGTAATAATTTTACATGTTATGAACTAAAATAATTGTGTTTTTATCCTAAATATAAAGGGGAAGCTTTTTTTTCCATTTTATCTTGTACAGTTGAAGATTTAGGGAAGGAATAAGGTCTTATATGTTCATTAGTATAGTCTTTATTGTATATTGTGAAAAGAAAATAAAAATATGCTTAATGGGCACAGTTTGACTGTGAGTTAAAAATATTTCCCTTCAAAATATTAAGAATTGCCTAACTACACCTCGCTCAGAAATATTTATTTAATAGCATGTTCTGGAGCTGAAGGTCTGGAAAAGTAGCATGTGATAAAATTGTAGTTTCCATGGTAACCTTGATTGTTTTTAATAGCAAGGTGCTGAGACATAAAACATGACTTGATTGGCAGCTGCCCTAAGGCATAAGCTCCTGTAACATAACTAAAGTGCATTTTTGTTTATTAATATTAAGCAACAAGATACTTTTTTCTTTGCTGCTGATTCTACCACTACATTTTCAATGTCTAGAGTTTTGTAATACACACTAAGCCAAATAATAAGCTCTTATAAAGCAAAAATTAGAACTCTCCGGAGATGTAAAAGGTAGAAACGTTACTGCTTTTGGCCTATGTTTGCAAAGGTTTAAAGAAATGAGAGGCTTGCTATTCTCTGTCAGCAATTAATTATTTTTGCACTGGAGGTTCCCCAGCTTCAACATCTTTAGACACAGGAATAAATTTTTCTCCACTTTCCAGAATAACAATAATTTACACTCATCACTTCTTGTTAGTCACTCTCTCTTTTCTGTTTGATCCAAATCTCTGTTGTCCATATGGTGCTGCTTGATTACAATTTCTTCCCTAGGAACATTCACATCAGAGAAAAATCAGCTGTTTTAATAATTGCAATTCTAACATCACATGACTAAGTACTCTATGTTTTCTCTGCCTGGGTATTTGACAGCAAGGTGTGTGGTGGAAATGGTATCTACCCTGAAAAAAATTACAATGGAGCCACCAATGAAAAAATTCGAGATAGATGCATTTGATTTGTGCTTCCTTGTGATGCTGGGATTATTAGCATAGACATTTCAAGCCACAGCCAGTAGTGTTGTTGAAGTGGGATTCATAATTCTTACATGTCTCTTGCTAAATAGTTTATACCATTAAGTCACATTTTTGCTGAACTTAAAAGCAAAAAGAAGAAAGAGTGGAAGGAGCTGTCCCTCAGCTGTTCCTCAGAAGGCCCTGGACCCTTCTTTGAGCACCAGGTCAGCTCTTCTCAAAAAGTGAGCCAGAGGTTCTGTTTCTCTTTTTAACTTCAGCTTCAGCCTAAAAGAACTTAGGGAGGTGATGTTGATTTCTCAGCCTGTGCTCTCTGCTCCTCCACTGGACTCCTCACTGATGGCTGCACATCAGTTTCCTCCTTCAGACTTCAGAGCTAAGGGTTGACTCGAAGCCTACTTTCGTACCACCATTCCAGAGAGGCTGACAGGAAAATTGCATTTCAGGCAGCTCAGACACACTCTTCTGTACATGTGCAGTCATACTTCAAACTTATTTCTGCTTCTGCTACTCAAAGCCTATCTCTGTGACTACACAGTGAAGGTATTTTTTATTACATTCTCTACTATTTCTCACATGTAAGAGAGGTCCCTAATAATAGTTTGTTTCCTTCTTTACTCTCAGCTTGCTTTATAGGTATCACTTCGTGCATCTAAACTCTTTTAAATCAGAAGAGAAGCTTTTCTACCTGAGTTAAGGACATCATACACTGAGTTAGAAACTGTGGTATGAGATCTACACCATCTTGCACTGCCTAATAGGGTGTCATAAAATCATTCTGGTGAGAGAGCTTCTCCAGTTAAGTTTCACTGCTTACTTTATTATATCACTAATCTGAACAGGTCCACTCCTGCAGAGTCATTGCATGAACTCTCCAGATGAAGGATCCTGGAATGAAACTTCAGAGCTGAATAAATCCAGCATAATCTTCCTGTCCTTTTCACACTTTGCTTGGCTTTTCTTGATGAAGTCAGATACAGCTGTAGTTCACAACTTCTGCATCATTTTGTGATCACTGAGAAAATAATGTTTTTTACATTGCTACCACCAAACCCTAAAGAAAGTCTATGCTGTATACTCAGTGAATATAACCCTGAGTAAAGAAAAACCAGTATAATGGTAATAGGAAAAATACACCAAATACTGGGAGTAAGAAGAGAGCTCACAAGAAAAATAACATGAGTTAATAGGTATTGAAAGACTATTTTAAAGCCAATATTCACTCCTTAGCATTCAGTCTCTTCAGAATCATCAGTGTAGAGATCATATCAATAGATTAGCTGATATAGTGTCATCATATTTATTATAGAAGAGGAGCATTGTTTCATTTTGTGTTGGTGTATACATACACCAGGGTGCAGCTGAAAAAGATGGCATGGTAGTTCAGGGCCAGACTGGCAGGTGTATATTGCTCTATGAGGAAAAACTTTTTTCCCCTTCTGTCTGCAACTGTTAGACTATTCTTAGTAGTGATGATAGTCTTCAGAATATTCTTTTGCTGGAGAGTGTTAGGGAAAGGGACATTCCATCCATCATTAGAGATTTAAATTTTCTATCATGAAGCAAGTTGTTAGGTAAGTTCATTGCTGCAATATGTCTGGGACCAGAAAAATCCCAGGTTTATATTTTCTGTATAAGGAATATGTTCCAACCTAGCCTCTATGCTGATCAGCAAAAGAAATGAAGGTTGTGCTGTGATCTGGGCATACTGTTCCACATCAATTTCCCTTGTTTAATAGAATAGAAATACAGACGTGGGGGGCACTCCAGGTAAACAATAATCATAGCCCTGTGTAGGGTATAACAATGGCATTTCAAATAGTCCCTTCAAATAGTTTCTCATCATGTGACTGAAATTGTTCATTTCAATATTTTCTTGACCCACAAGACACTAAGTCTTCAACAATTCTAATATTCAACAATGTACTTAGTTCACAGAAACTCCCTTTTTTATTGAAATCTTGATATGTCTTTTGCATATATCCTTCAGGGTGATTAAGAATGACCCTTTTCTTCTCCGTAGATGAACAGAAAGTTCTGGCTCTGGAAGTCTGCTTCGTGGGGTTTATATGTGTATGTACATGCCATAGCTGTGATGTTGAAACTTCTGATTTGAGAGTAAAATACAGAAATATTTGAAGAATTACACTGACCAAACTTCAGAGAAAAAAAAATGTAAAATAGGTGGATTGTAGAAAGTTTCATCAGTGTGCTCTGTCTATCCACAAATGCAAAAACAATTCAACAAACTTTATCTGATTAGTGTATTGGTTTATTACTGATAAATAGTTTCACTGCCTTGTTATTCACTATGGACATTCTTGGTTCTAACAATAATAAATTACAGCAGCTGAGAGCTCTGTTAATTATCTGGGAAGTATGCCTCAGTCTATCCATGTATTCTGAATAAAATTTATCTTGCAATTAGTCTGTCAAAGGGTGGGACCATGTGCTTCTATGACATCTGTGGTTAATAATGTGCTGAGGATTGCTCTTACACATCAGTTTTTTCAGCACAGTATATTATAAAGATGCATATATGCATACTTAATATACATATATATATACACACACACATACATTATATATATCTATCAGATGTGTGCCTATGTCTGTCAGTCTGTGTGTGTGCACACACACACAGACTGACAGACATAGACACACATCTGATAGATATATATAACATATGTGTGTGTGTGTGTGTGTGTGTGTGTGTGGAATGTATCTACATCCTTTAGAGCAGTGGACTGTCAAGATGTGTAACATTTCCAAAGTTCCAGTGGCTTAACATGTTCCCTTCAGACAAAACCATTCTGAAGAAATTGACTGTGAAATAAAGAAACACAAAATTACACTTTATTCCTGAAAGAAGTTACAGACTGGGGAAAAACTGGTGATTACAGTCTCAGTGTTCTCATCTCCCATACAAGCGCTGGTCTCTGCTCTCTGTGTTTTGTGCTTTACACCAGACAATTCTTCTAGGTGTCTCCACTGACTATTGTATCAAGGTCTTTTGAGCTTTCCAAACAGAAATTGGAGTCTTTTCCCATTTTCACTTTTCCATGGGGGAATTTCCATACTACAGTTCCAGCAACTCCATATCCTGAACAGAGCCATTCAAACCTAATGGTCCTTTCAGAGGCAAAGTATAGTTTCATTAAACTTCAGTCAGGAAATATAGATGGTCTCTGTGGGCTCAGTCATAGCTGCTCAGACACAAGCTGCTCACCAGGTGCCCTTTCAACAAGTTCAGGAAGTTCACACAAATCCAAGTAATGACCTCATACAAATTAGTAAGCCAGGGGGACATTTGATACATACTTTCTTTAATTCTTTCTCAATTTTCAAATCATTATTCTCTCAGACTGGGTGTGATTGGCTATTTTTAAGTTAAGGAACAAAGAAACAAAGGAAACAAAAGAAAAAAGCTAAATCCACAGAACTACACCTGTCTTTTCTTATAGAATCATAGGATATTTTATTAGAGAAAAGACCTTTGGAGATCATCCACAAACTAGGTGACCTTCTGTTCAAAGGAAGGATAGCTTCAAAGTTATGTCTTGCTCAGGACTGTTCCACTTGAGTTTTGATTATTTCCAAAAACAAAGGCCCTGTATCCTGTCCAGGAAGCTCTTGCAACAACTTTTTTTTCATTCCATGCAATCAGAATTTGCCTCACAAAACTTGTGCCCAAACCCTCTGAGTACCTGCAAATAGTCTGGCTTAATCTTTTTCTGTAATCTTCCATTAAATACTTTAAGACTGTAATTAGATCCACCTCTGGTCTTTTATTCTTCCGTCTAAACAAATGGAGCTCCCTTAGTCTCTGCCCATATGATATATGGTTCAACCCCCACCATCTTGTTTTATTCACATTTTCTCCAGAAATCTGCCTCATAAAAAAAATCTTTCTTTGTATTTTCATCAATATTTTTCTGGTCATGTAAGCTAAAAATGTTTCTCATCCAGCTGTTTGATTCAATTTTCTTGGTTGGAAGAGTGTTCTCATGTACAGGACTCACCAGTCCACCTTTTTTCTAAGTTCTTCTGCCCTTAGCACACATAAAAGATTAAAAATCCAGTCCCTTCTCTCCCTGAAAAACCCACTGGCAAAAAGTCATAGAGGCTTTTCCTCATTACTGAGTTGCTGTTTATTTATACAATAGAAGCTATATAGCATTTGGGTAAAGTGACAAAACTACATGATATTAATATTAGGCTGCTCAGTGAGCTGTGGAACTGGCTGTAGTCCATCAGCCAGCTAATTAATGAAAAAAATATGAGAAGTGGAGAGCACTTACTTCTGATATTGCAAAAGAAAAATAGAAAGGAAGGGAAATTTAAAAAAAAATCACAAAACCTCTTAATATAAATTGCTTTTGTATCACAGGCAGTGTATATTAGAGGATACACAGAGGGTTGAATTATCCCAAATTACTTACACAGAAATACTGTGTAAAATTGACAGCTATGAAAAAGTTCTGTGATGAGATCCTTCCCTGCTATGCAAGTTTGATATATTTCTTCCCCATATTAGATATGAATCTGCTTCCTACACATGTTGTATTGTCCTAAATCTGCAATAATCCCAGAAGTGTTTCAAAGGCCTGAAGCCAACCTCACAAGAAATGTAGTTCTGCACTGGCTTGGACTTTTGGCTCCTCCCATACTTTTTCTTGAGAACAGAACTGATTTCCTTAGTCTCAGAAATCAGAGAAATTGGCATCTGTTTTCTCTTTTTCAGAAAAAAATATAAAAGCTACATTTTAAGTTTAGCTTATGGACCCATCACACATGATAACTTCTCTAGATGCTTCCCCACAGAGCAGACTGAAATCATTTCTCTTCTATGTGTCTCCAGGCTACAAAGCAGTCACCTCTACATTGTGTAAAAAAAAAGAGAAATTTCATTGCCTCACAGGAAGGCAAAATAATAATATGGACAGAACCTTACATGTTATTAACTGGGACAGAAGATGTAAATAGGATGTAGGTAGCAGAAGGACAAGAGTTATTTCTTTCATTAAGCAATTAAAAAAGACAAAATAACTCATAAATTATATTTATTTCTTGAAAAGAAATATGAACTGTGTTTGAAAAAATTTGTGTTTTTTTCTAATTAGAATGAGTAGAACAAACATTTCATTCACTTCTATCATAGTTTTTTTTCTGTTCATCTTTAAGTTGTTTGTTAGAAGCAAAAAGTAAAGACAAACATGATTTGTTAGACAAAAGTTTTTTAATGGAAACTTAGAGATAGTTTCTTTAAATTCTATCTTAGAGAAGATATCTTTCTATGAAGACATGGGACGTCTTATCTTAGCTGGTATCCCCATACAGTGCAATGGTATGGTCTCTAAGGTGACCATGTTCAAGTCCTTGCTTTACCTGACTCATTTTACAGCTTTGTAGATTTCACCCAGCCACTGAAAGTCTCACTGTCATTTTGCCTGGAAGTGCATAAACATGCGGAGGTAAATCATAGAGTCAGAAAGCTTTGTATCCAAAAAGGCTAGCACACAGAGGTTATCAAAGACTGTCATGCAGGCATCAATATCTCAGTCTGCAATGTCACATCTTTTATGCATTAAATTTGCACAAATATATTAGCAACACTTTATTATTAATTATTAATTAATCAGCAAATCCAGTTTTTAATGTCATGATCTGGAATTATGCAGGTTGAAGCTCAAGTCTATTTCTTCAATAAATTTCACAGCACTATAGAGTAAACTTGTAGAAAGAAGGAGGACGTGTCGTACTTTCATTGTTTTCATATGTCTTTAAATGCCTTGCTTTCAGGGCAAGATGAGGCAAACATTAATTAGCTAAATATTAACAAAAGTCTCCTATTGTTTTGTACTTTATTTTCTATGAGATATCTTCTGGTCATCATTCAGAGCTTTCATTCTTGGAAAGTGAAAGGAAGTACAATAGAAAGAAGACATCAGCACAGAGCATTTCCCTCCACATTGCTGGTACAGATTTTTCAACACCGGAAGATTTTATAAGAAATTAATACAGAGTAGATACCAAGTATTTAGAAAGATCTCAGCTTTGAATAATCCCTTTCTAAGCATATTGATTATTTAATTCTGACTTGTACATCCAGGTTCTCTAAAGACAACCTCACCAACTTGATGGAGTCTTTAGATAACCTACCCAATGAATTTAATAATATAATTTTCTTATTATATTCAATTTAATAATATTCACCTTACAGATGGTCCCACAGCAAAAGGAAGTAGTTAAAACACAAAACCAACTCATAGTTCTGAGAATTGAAAGAGCCTGACATTTTTCTTTTTAAGTAAATATCATATTTTAATTGCTGTAGCCCCAAGGTAACCATAAAGTCATGCACTGACAGCTCGTGTGGATTTTATGGGGCTGTTTACTCTGTTGTTCATGAAAAAAGTTTGTTTAGCAACTGCTGCTGCTCCTGATGCTAAGATCACCTGTAAGTGAGAAAACATCTTCCTAAATAAAGAAAAAAAGTATTTAATATTTTACTTGCAATGAAAAACCTAAGGAAAAAAATCTGAGTGTAGAGTCAAAGTGAAGAGTTAAGATTACAGAGATGGCTCAATTATTAGCTTTGGTCCCTGGCTGTGCTATTCACCTTCCACTTTTAGTGGTTTTTTTAATTTCATTTGAGAGAAACTGTGGTTACCCCATCCATGCAAGTATTCAAGGCCAGTTTGGATGTGGCATTGAACCTCGTCTAGTGGAATGTGTCCCTGGTCATGACAGGGGAGCTGGAACTAGATGACCTTTAACATCTCTTCCAAGCCAAAGCTTTTTATGATTCTTCAAATGGGGACATTTTCCTTGACTGCAAAGACAGACTATGGGTACCTAACATCTTTCATTTTCTAATTTCTCAAGTTTTAACACGAGATTAAAGATGGTTTCCAGGTCTTTTTTATTAGTTTTCCATGTTTTCAGAGCTTTCTGCAGTAGGTCTTACAATATAGCACAAGGTCATCAAACCACTGAGTATATGTATTTTAATAAATATTGTGTTCAGGGAATTTATAGTTAGTATGAGGATCAATTTCTAGCCAGTATGTGTGTCATCCAATGGATTTTATGAATGACACGAGCTAACTCAAATCTATGATGTAATTTTCACTTTGGCAAGCAGTGATTATTTTTGAAGATGTCATATATAATTTTAAACAAACAAGTATTTTTAGAAAGTGTATGGATGCTGCAGCAACAAACAGCTAGTAATAACCTGAAGTTCTATACTGAGATATTTAGTTGTCTAATGTAATGGGAATGTCCCCTTTTAAAATTATTTGAAACAAGTAATTTTAAATTTCATTGTGTGCTTTTCAAACTAAGATTTGGTGTCCAATGTTTCATAAAACTGGTACTATCTATTCCACTTATATCTGATTATTTTCTCCTAGCTGCTTCTTTTTTCCACAATATAATGGGAGATAGCTCTATTTCTACTTAACAGAATAAGTATTGTCCAAACCTTTCCACTTCAAAAAACACATCTTCAGCTTTCCTAATCACCTGAAACCACAGTCACTTATAGCTAGCAAGCTGAAATATTGCAATGGGGGATATTTTCTAAGGCATAAAACCCTCAATTACATACCATTTAGAGGCAATTGGAATTTGAAGCCTTTCTGCTTATGTATATGTTTGGCATTATTAACTCACATCCTTTTCTATTTAGTCCCCTGACGATCAATTAACCAGGAAGGATGTGGTAGACCCCAATTGTATGGAGTAAAGGATACATTGTCCTTGCAATATGAGACTCAAATGAAGTACTATGTACATGGATTAATAGATTTTACCTTTAGTTATTCTACCATCTTGGCCATGATTCAGAAATGTATAGAAGCACATGCTGGGATTTATGCTCATTTCTTTCATATTAAAGCCAATGAGGCATAAGCAAATACTCAAATAAGGTCAAAGAGACGTTAACATAAGAGACTTTGTGAAATACTCTTTCAAAGACAGAAGAAAGAAATTTGTCGAACTTCACTATTTAATAAGTCTCAAAGTTTAGAACTACACAGATAACCTGGAAACAAAATAATTATTCCCAATTGGTAATGAAGAATTCAATCTGTATTTTTACTATTATATAGTAGGCTTAATTAAAAAAATGAGAACTTTGGAAGCATCAAAGCATTTAAAACTATTCTCTTCCTCAGTGTAAGTCAAGCTTCTTTAACTATATCAATTAAATATTTATTTAATTAAATTATATATTATTGCCTTAAAAATATTGAAAGCATTCAGATAGTGAAGTGACTTGTAATTTTGTAAAAATATCCAAAGTCCTTCTTGCAGCTAATTATTACCTTTTTGTGAGATCCACAATCATTATTAAAAAGCCAGAGGTTTGGGATTTCTTTGTTGCTCCATTAACTTGAAAGGAAATGACATATTAATATTTGTTTGTGACTTCCCAGAGAATAATCATGCCAGGGGTGGGAAGGAGGGCATAGTGCTGCAGTAGTTGCAGGAATAAAGTATGGTAGCTTTTTGTCTCTGAAGAAAAAGAAATGGATGCCTTCAAAAGAAAAAAAGGCATTTTTTTAAAAGCTCTACTTTTAAAAGGCATTAAAAATTTTGTACTGTGCTATAAATGGACCTCTATTCTATAAGCTGTATCTCAACAAGATGACATTGGTTGTCATGTCAAATCTCAATAGGCCACCTTTACTCATGTTCTGCTAAGTGAAGAGATGGCACTGTAGCAAAATGAAACATAACCTTTAATATTTCTTTCTTTGGTCTGGGCTTCAGTGAAATGTAAGAGAAATGTAAGAAATCCTTCCCTCTCGGTGGATTTGGTTTAAGCCAGCCTCTCTCCTTTAGAGCTATTGTCAGTTGGGAGTTTTTCCAAGAAGAAAGAGGTTATTTTGTGTTCCCCTTTCAGTCTTTGTCAGAGGAAGACAAAACTGGATTAATATATATGCCTGTCCATTTTGTTACTGCAGAAAGCAAGAAGTACTGTTGCAAGTCTCGCATTTTATTTAATGTTTCTGGCTCAGGTACAAACATCTACAGTTTTTGTATGGATTATGTAATGGAGCTTCACTGCTCTTCTGAGGCATGGCTTTAGGCCTGATCGAGCTCAACAGCTCTCTGTCCCTACCAGGAGTCTCTCAGCTTGAAGTACCTCTAGAATGTCTGCAGAACTCTTAGTTACAATTCAGGAAACACAGATATCCTAATTTGGCTCACAGGTCACTTGAAACTGTGCAGAGAAGAAGCTGATAAACTTAGTTTTGCTGTTTCCTTGCCATCACCTCTATTTAGCATAACAGTATGCTAAGTACTGTTACTTTTCTTCTCATAGAAGATGTTCTGGGTTTTAAAATGGAAATAAATTGGACAATGTCAGCTAATGGTTTGTAAAGAACCTTCATCCTGCTTGTTCTGGCTATTTTATTTTTCTTTTCCTTCTCATGGGTACAGTAGTTCTATTGCAATATTCAAATGAAATTTCCACTAATCACGAGCAAAAATTATTTAATGATGACTGTGGAATAGAACCTGGCTAGAGGCATATGGCCCTCAACACATCTCTGAAATGCTGCTTTGTCAAGAAAATGCTATGTCTCCCCAAAGTACCTGCTTTTGAGCCTCATGAGTTACAAAGAATTGGTTTATCTTCATCCTTCTCAGATTAGTTTATAAGGGCTACAGAAGTCAAGGGGAAATAAGACAACTGGTCAAGAAAATATTCACTATTTTTTTTTTTATCATTTACTTCTTTTTTGTCTTCAAGAATGTCTTTTACAAAGGATGGGATTTGTTGCCACAAAGAAGTTACTCCTGTTTATTGAAGATTAGGTGGTCTTTGTTAATATTCTTTATTCATTAGACGCCTGCAAAAATATTTTCCTGATATGGAAATCCTAACTGGGTGTCCTGTTCCAGATCTAATGGGTAGAATGGACTGCAGGAACTGAATCACTCTCTGCACAGCTCATCTTTCACAGCAGGTATATTCATATACATATGAATATATATGAGTATATGAAACAGAGTGTGTATATATATATATATGTATATATGAGTATATGTATATATATATATATATATGTATATATGTGTGTATATATATAAGTATGTGAGACAGAGTGGCTCTAATTTTTCAGGATGTTTGGAATGATTCATGTGCATTAAAAACTGGACAGTTTGGCTCTTTCAGAAGGAATTAATTTATTTTTTTTAACCTTTCCTTCTCATTTTTTTTCTTTCCTCCCACAGATATTTATAAATAGCATCCACAATCCACATGGCATGAATTGTAATCACCAGCACGAATAATGGTTAAAAGGCTCAGAAGTGCTGGGATCTTCTACTTTGGCAAACAAAGGCAGCATTGTTAAGGGGACAGGAACCAGAGAAAAAGATTTTGTTGCACTGTGGCAAAGTCCTGATCAATCTTTAAACCAGTGGTAAATACCTTCAGTTGTAATGAAGAAGGCAAAGACTTTTGGTAGTGTATAAATCCTGCCCATACTGAATCAAAGCAGCTCTTCTGTTCACCTTGTCATTTCATATAACTAATTCTTCATTTCAGCAGCTACATACAGGTTGGCATTTGAGGTTTAATTGATACCTAGTGTGCTGCTAGAATGTAATGTCTCTCTTAGTAAAATTTATTCTTTATTGTGCTCAGGAGAAACATTTTTATAATTTACTGGGCACTTCTGTGAAGTGAAAACATCATAATTGTCACAGAAAAGACACATGCAAACATGTTTCCCTTTACTTAATTTACTGTTGTTATGAACAGACATCTCAATACATTTGCAATAGAGTAAGGCTCTGCAAAGGAAGAAATAATATTTTACAGACAACATAAATCAATGTCACTCTGCTGATGGTAATGCTTTCTTATAAATCTACATGAGCTAAGAATCTGTCCCACAAACCATCTGTCACTACTGATACCTTGACTATCCAGTGAATGACTGACACTGAATGTCCAGTTAGCTTTAAGTTATATTTGAAGACACCACAATTCTTTTTTTTGGCACCTAAAATGTGCTTAAACAGAGACAGAATTATAATGATCCTGAGAGAATTTTCCTCTTTAACAATCCAGAAATTTTCATTGTGATAAATACCTGACTCAAAATCATGTAACAGAACATGCCTCAGGAGAGGAAATTAGTCCATACAGTATGAGGATGTTTTTATCATAGGTTTCCATAAAATTTGTTTAAATTTGTTCAAAGACTGTACTTGGTTGGATTGAAAAATAACGTAAAAGAAGTCATCAATATAATATAATATAATATGTAGGTCCCACATCTCTTAATACTGCCTACTGCATAATTTTTCCCCTTTAAGATGAAATTAATATTTTGCCTAAAATTCAATATGAATCAGAAAATAAAAAAATACTATATTTTTTTCATATTTTGTAATGTGTATTAAAGAATGCTTTTCAAATAATTGCATTTTTGCAACATTTGTGCATGAAATTCCTTAAGTTTAGAGACATTTTTTAAAAACAAATTCTAAAGTATAGAAAGCAACTGCAGACATTATTTTTGACACAAAATAGTACTATCATGTAATGCAATAATTTTTGCATAAATATATAAATTGTTTTAAATATAGTAATTAAAATTATCTCTCTTAACAATTACATAAAGTGTTATTTGAAATACATCTTTAATAATTTTTAATCCTTTTTCCTTTTTCTCCCCCAGTTCAGTGTACTAAATTGATTTTTTTTTTTTTTGCATTCCCCTTCAATTCAAACAAAACTCAACCAGATCTGCATTAAAACAAAGCTACTAAAGACATGACAGTTCTTCAGTGCCACAATATCGATAAAATAAAGGCAAAATTGATTCTCAATTTATGGTCAAGTGATAGTTGTGATAATGTCATTTATATCATTATTTGTCTCATAAAAATATACTAGAACCTTTAATTTTTTCCCTTTTCCAAGAGAAATAACACTTACGAAAAACCATGTGCAGGAATGTTTGCGACTGCTGGCTTTTATTCTGTATTTTGGGAATGAGAACAAACACAAAACTCTAGTAAGGGGCTTGGAGGAGTCTGGTGTAACACTGTACTCAGTTCACTTTGGCTAGCTAACTCTTTTGTAACATATTTTATCTTTGCTACTTGTGTTTCTTGGAGTAGCAGGTATATATGGGGACCAGTGGATGTTGTTTTGCAAGAATTCAATGAATGGAACAACGCAAAGAACATTTTGTGGGCCATGGAAGAACTGAAACCTTCCTTTTATACAAGAAAATGCCACCAGTAGGAATAAAATAGTTTGAAAACTATTGTGAATTTGCAGATTATAGTGTTTCCCAGTTTTCAATCTGTTTGCCCACTGTCCTTCATGAAGATATTAAACTCCTTCAGGGGTGTGTTTTTTTGACTACTAGAGTGCACAGCAGTTTATCCCTTATTTTTAGTTCAGATAAATCCAAGTCATGAAAGTGAATACTTAAGTGTGTTGTTTTTACTGTCAGGGTCCATATTCTGTCCTCGTCAATGGCATCAAAAACTACAAAATCAGGTCAGGAAGTTGAAACCTGGATGTAGCTCAGTGCAGATGCAAGGGCATCCTGTATATTACTCATGCATGTGATTGCTCTCTCAGACCAATTAGGGATCTGGTGTTCAGGATGTCACAGGTATTACACTGATTGTTAATGGGTAAATGACTAAGACAGACAAATACAACAATGGATAATGATAATGCTTCTGGTAATACTTGATGGTCCAAGAACTCCTCATTTGGACAGACTGCATGAATCGTACTTTGAAGAAAGATGGACGTTAACTTTGTGTCGATCACTTCCAAAATTTATTTTAGAGCACCTCAGCCTGGGAAAGATCTCTCAGGTTGTCTCACAGCACAGCACAGAAGGCAGTAGTACTTCAACACAGTAAGGATAACTGAAGGGGTCACTGATCCATTAAGCAGCAACAAAGCAGCAAACAAATGAGGTAAAGAGCAGAGTTAAGGGAAAGACTGTTCATAAGGTGTTTTCAATAATATCTGGACCACAATGAACCTGATTGTTTTGCTGATTCTGTCATGCTTGACATGCCATGAACTCGGCAAACAGCAGTTGTGCCCCTCCGCTACTTGCTCTCAGAAACACTGTGCCCAACCAACCAGATTGCACAATGATTAAAAGGTCATCAGATCTACTGGAGAGTCTGAGCTGTGCAAAGAGACGGAGAAAAGAAGGAAAACAGGCAGAAAGAGAAAATTGTGTACACTCAGAATAGATGGAGAAACAGACCATAAGTTGAAATTGAAGGAGATAATGCAATTTTCTGCCAGCTAATACTCCAGGACAGAAACCACTAGGCTTCAAAGTCTGTCCTTGAAGACAAAACAGAATGATGGGAAAGTTGTTTGTAGTTAGGGAACTGAAGGAAAGAGGGTGATGTAGAAAAAATGCTATGAGACATTAGAAATCTTATTAATTTCTTACAAAAATAAGAAACTCAAAAATAAGAATATAGAAAGAACCAGTGTTCCTCGGTTACTAACATTTTATATAGTAAAATTTGGTTCAAACTACAGATTTAAAAAAAAATAAAGCAAGTTACAATTGTTCTAAGTGAGCAGGAATTTATCAATCTTCTATAATGGCAGTGAAAATTCAGGAGTTTCAATCTTCAGGAAAAGCACATGCAGATACATACCCAAGGGATTACAGTGTAAAAGATTGAAATGCAATGAAATAAACATGCTTATTTCAATCACGCTTCCAAATTGAAATTGAAGAGTTTTTTAGCTTGGGATTTATTTTATTTGTTTTCTTTTCTTTTTTTTTTTTTTTCTTAAAATCAGGAGACATGTATTTTGGTATGTTGATGTCAATAGTGAATCCCTTTCACCATAAGAACTGTTTCTTAATTTTTCTCTTTGAAAGTTCACAAGGTTTTGGGACTGGAAAAATAAGTGAAATCCAGGATCATCTCAAAGGTTCCCATCCAGTTAACAAAGACCATTTAAACATCATTTCTTTACACATAACAATTGCTACTACACAAGTAAATCAGTTATAAATATTACTTGTCTGTGAGAAATGTCAAATGTCTCACTTGTCTGTGAGAAATGTGCTCCAAAGAAGTTGTGGGCAGGAGCAGACCAAGTGCCAAAGCTAAAATGTACACCTGTCATGAGGCTGATTGATGTATCTGCTGCTTACAAGCGAGTCATGCAGTCAAAACATCCTGCTTAGGTTGGTCTACAAAACCAAACCTCACAGCTGTATGGGTACCTTTACTTAATATTTTCTTTTACATGTTACTTTATGATTACCCTGCTGCTTTTGCAACAGGAGTAAAATTCAAATTAAGGGAACAGTTCTATTGAGAAGTCCTGAGTACTTACAGAAGAGAAATTACATTTGTGCTTTATAGTATATATGAGAATTTAGGACAAATGTGACTCACTGGAGCTCAAGCAAAGTGAAAACTAATTTTTATCCATTAAATTAGTGGTAGAAAAGAAAACGAAAAACATTTAATGCCCTATGAATTTGCAGTTTATTTCAGGAGAATTTGCCAGTTGCAGACATAAAACCTTCAATGCAATCCAGCTAAGCAATGCTTGATTGCTACAAGCACAGAAGCTTTTTCTAAACTGCTAAGTAAACTTGAAGTTATAGATTTGGCATTGTTTGCAGACCACTAAATATTTCAGGTCCCACCAGTCCTGTACTGTCCAAACCCTGTTTTCCACAAATTAGATTCCTAGTGTGGAACCCAAAGCAGCACAAGGTGGGGAGGGAGGAAAGGCATGTGACTGAAATTATGGACTTCTTGCATAAGAGAAAATTGGAATGCCAATCTTTGCCTGTTTCCCAAGACAATAAATGTTTGAATTAACTGTGTTCGTGAGCACTTGAAATGAAAAGCCAGCTATACTTCCTCTCAGCCACTTTAACTAAGCACAGAGGGGAAAAAAAATCTCAAATAGTAGGAAGGAAAAAAAAAGCTGAATAGGCATATAGACTTAGGCACATAGAAAATTAAAGCAGTTTAAAAATTGCTGTCCCTTAATAGCAACCCAAACTGTTTGAAATAATTGCTGTTCAGCAACAAAGATAAAGATACGCAACTTCACATAAATATCTAATGACTTCAACATGAGAAACTAACTATAATGGAGTGTCATATTAAAATATAAAAAACCACTGATGGAAGTTGCAGCAGCAATTTAAAGTTCCATTTTATGGTGAGCTGCAGGTTTGGTGATTAGTGATGGGTGCAAAAACATTATAATTCACAAAATACATATACTTACCTGATAAGTACCATTGTGATCATCCTTTTTAAATGCAAACTGCAAAGAGGACAACTGTAAGTGTTATTCAGAAAGCTCTAGTGCCAAAAGCATCTTTTTAAATGTCAAAATACAAGCAAATTTTGAAAAGCTGCATAAAATTACCTAAAATAATGTCTTCTGGAGCTTTCAAAGTAACACACATAGGGAATGAAGAAATTTTAAATTTTTATCTTTAGGGTTTTTATCATTACAGATGATAAATTCAACTTCATTTTATATTCAAATATTGGTGACTGAATAAAGGATGCAAGCCTTTCAAATGTGGAATACAAATATCAGCTGGGGAGAAAAATGCAGTATAGTACAATAACATATATGTGTATTTTTTCTCATTTATGTCAAAAACGGATATGTGTAAAACAGTTATAAAATAATATATGACAGTAGAGTTTGTTAATTTTATGAAGTTATAGCTAATATGTTTAATTATATTCATATCATCATTTAATTTTTTTCTTACAATGATAGAAAAATAAGAGAAAAGGATGAAAGAAAAAGTTTCAGATCATTTCATTCCACTAACATTCATTAAAAAAGAGGAAAAAAAGAACTGTGAAGCTCTTGGTTATTTTACCAGCTAGATTTAAAGTAAACTTCAAGGAATTATTCTGATTGGATTATATATTTACTTTAGAATGAAGGAGTTGCAGTAGCACAAGTACTTCTTCTTCCTTACAAGCTCCACATGTTCAGGATTTGAATAACAAAAAAAGTCTTAGGTAATAGAAAGACAACAAGAAGTCTGGCCTTCCTGTTCAGTTCTGCTTCTTACTCTTCTGTACTTATCTATGGAAAAGCATACTCATCTGCACAACCACAACCCTTATGCTTTGATCCTTTGATCTTGACAGAATTTCCCCCACTAAAGAAGTTCTGACAAAATCAACTTTACTTTTTAACCAGTCTGGACTGTAGAGGAATCATCTGTATCATTGAATTAACTATTTCCAGATGAGTCACTCAGATTCTTCTGATAATCTGTGCTTCATAGCAAAGAAGTATACTTAGAGGAGGTGGATATGTTTTTGAAACTTAAAACACCAATATCAGGACTCATAAATTCCAGCATGTTTTTTCACTACTGCTACACAGTAGGGGAATCAGGGAATGATTACAGTCTTCCATCTATTGTTTCATTTTTTTAGATATTTTATCAGCTGATGTAAATTAGAGATGCCTTCAGGTAATTTTAACTCACCATTGACATGATCACCTTGCTTACAATGACAGCAAAGTGTAAAACAAAATTCAAGAACAAAGGCATTACTGACATTGTTTGTGGTTTAGCCATTACCACTAGGCCCAAGTTCTCCATGATTTCAAGTTGTTCTTTAGTGTATTGCCCTATTTTCCTCAAAGCCTCACTGCAACATCTTCTTTATCATGCAGCTGTTAATTCAAATATTATACAGAAACAATGCGATAAGACTTAAAAATTTTAATGAGGCTAAAAAACCAAAACTTAGGGAAAAACAATATCGTTCCCTAGTGTTGTCTGATCTGAAAGCATACCTTCATAGCATTTTTCCTTTTGCAGTGTGTAGAAATTTAAAGATATCCAGGATGGACTATCAGACAAGCAAAAGTAGTCCCTGCTCTTTTACATCTATGTTACTTCATGTATCTAATATCCAACTCCTAGTATTAAGAAGTCGTTTGGAAACACTCAGTGTACACATTTATCCCTAGGAGCTGAGATTCCATGAGTTTGATTGGTTAATGAAAGATTGTGAAATTTCCCAGCAGCCATTTTAAGATTTACCTTTCATACCAAAATGACACAAAAACATCACAACTGCACTCTGACCTTCATTCATGTAATTTAGTTAAAGTACATCAATCTTATTTTCTTTTCTCGGTTGAGTGGAGATTGTGCTGTTTCATTTTAGGAACAACTTGCCCATGGTGTATTAAGTAGCACATTATGCGTTGATGAAAGTAATACTGTAAAAAAGAGGGATAGCAGAAGGAAATGTACCTTGTAAAAAAAAGTTTTTTAAAAATCTATGAATTACCTGTTCAGTGCTCTGGAAGATGATTGTCTTTGCACCCAGTCAAAGACACTATCATCTAATCAGATTTTACTCAGAATTTCATGTCTCTCCACTCCAAGAAGAAAGAAACCGAGACCAGTTAAAAGATTATGGCTGAGATTAAAAGGAAAAGTCAGTTATCAGAGGCAAGACTGAAGAAGATTGAACTGCCTAAATTAGAAAATGGAATCTAAAACCTGAAGCTTGGTGGCTGCCTGGGTTTCCTAGACACTGGTATTTTGCAATATGTTGTTCAGGCCTTTTCAGGTGAAGCCCGAACTGTAGTATACCTCTTTGTGAAATTTAAAAATAAATGCTGCTTAACAACACTGACTTGGTACAGAAGCACAAATATCCAAAATCCAGATTTAATGACTTTTTTGTTTAATCGAAGCCCACAACTACCACCCAGTTTTCTATAGTAGTCAACTACAGAGAATAAAAGCTCTCCTCAGAGGAAGAGGATGCAAGCCCAAATTTCTTATCTGCCAGGTGAAGGCTTTATCAGGTTGAAGGTGAGAGTGTGTGCCCATGTCTCTGTGCATGTAAAGATACATGGAAATATTTGGCTTATTCTTTTCTCTCTCTTATTGAGGGTAATATCAAAAAGTGGTATTATTCATTTGTGATTAAAATATATCTGACATTGCAGTATTATTTACACTGTTTACATGATCTCCTCAATATGATTTCTTACTTTATGCTCCTGACATGTTTCATTCTACATTTCTAATTACATTAACTAGAGTACAAATTTAACTAGAATTTTTAAATAAATATATCCTAAAGTTGTATTCTATACTTTTGCTATTTTGTCTACAGTATCTAAACCTTATTTATGTAGAAAAAACCTTTGATGATGTGATTTGATAATCAGCAACTTAGGAAGCTTTCCAAAGTAGCAAGGCCAGACTTTCCAGGTTATGTGGTTTCATTGATATAAAAATATCTATAGTATTATGCAAATTACTTTAGGTACCAAATTCTGCACTGTGTACTTCATCAGACTGCAAGACCTTTTCTACCACATGTGGACTTCAATACAGTTGTCCCTTTACTCTCTACATTGCTTTAGTCATTGTGCTAAGCAACAAGGTTACTCTGTGACCTTCTTTGAGAGTGTGGTTGTCCATTAAATAAATGTTAATTCATTCTAGCATCATCATTCTAATAGATGATAATGACCTTAAGTTCCTTCTAGGTTGAAGTGAAGACAATTGTTTTACCAAATGGTTTATTCCAAGAGTTAATTATATCGTGAATCCTTTAGGAAGTACAGTAAAACCCTTCTAGCAATGCAAGCCTTTTGCACAGGGTCAGACAACCCAAATTGTTCATCTTCTATACCTCTGTTAAAATGCTATTAGCACAAAAATAGTAACTGGCTACCTAGCCATGTCAAGGTATTCTGGACAGGGAATGGGCCATATCCATGCCACTGCAGTAACTCTTTGGAAAACATTTAGTTGCAGTTGTAGCTTTCAGACAAGATCCAGCAGGTTAAAAAGGGGTAATCACACTCTTTAAATCCTAAATTCAGCACATTCTCCTATATTTCTCTCTCTAAGGACTGTGACAGTGAACTTTCCATCTTAGTCTGGCTTTTCTAGCTTTCCTAAAACATATGATAACATTAACACATCTTCCTAAGATTTTCTGAGAGAAATGAATATGGATCAGCATTTTTCTGCATCAGGTGAAACCTCAACTACATTTTGTTTGGTGTGTATATTTTCTTAATAGTTATTTAATGTGGAAAATGGAACATTCATTTTAGCTGGGAAAAATACACTCTACAATAATATTTTACACTTGCAGTGGGTAAAACTTTTGAAAAAAAAATTAGACAAATCACAAAGAAGAAAATATTTTGAAAATAATAACTAGCACAATAGGCTATTTGAAAACTAAAAAACACCATCCAAATTTCACTTTTTTTAGGTGGGCATATTTCACTGCCCACCTCTTGAAATAATGAACTCTTGAAATAATAAAAATAAATCCTTGTCCTTGTATGGCATAACACTAGCTTTTCCCAATTTTTGTTTCTGCCTTTTGGGAGCTATTTTGGGCCACTCCAAGGTAGACAGCTTAGCCTGACACATCTGCTCATTCACATAAAAAGTGGAAATGAGAAAGTCTGTGGATCATGATAAAACATACAGTAATGAGTGAAGTAAAACCTGGGTGTGGATTTGTTCCCAGGAAAGTGGGGCTGCATCAAAAGTGATGATTACTCAATAAGGCAAACGCAATAACTTCTAGTGTTCTGTCCTTCCTTCCCTAGGTTATTTTTTGGCTGAGCACAGCATCATATAATCTGGAATATTCATTTGGTCAGTAGGAGTCAGCTACGTTGGCAGCCTCCTCTCACAGCTTCTTGTGCACCTCCATCCCACTTGCACCCTCCTGCACTGCTCAGCAATAGTTAAAACATGGTGTGCTATCAACATTGTCTTGGTCACAAACCAAAACCAACACCATACAAACTGCTATGATTAAAATTAACTCTACCTCTGAGAAAACCAGCACAAGACCTTATTATTACCGCATTTGATTACAATAAATATGTTGATGAGCATTAAAAAATTAGAACTATACCTGAACCTCTACAGTGTTTTTCCAATTCCTGTGTGCTGTAAGGTTCACTCAAAAGATTTACATGGGATTATAAGATATCCTAGGAAGGATATATCTACTCTCTTTACTTCTTTTCAGCCTCTGTTTGTGAGATCTTTCAAGTCCAGTGCCAGATCCAGCTATTAAATTTGTACTAATTCTTGGGTAACATGTTAACTGATATTAACAGGCAGGGCCTGTGAATGGTTTAATATTATTAACTGTATTGTCAGTACTCCTCTCGGGAGTACCATGCCTCCAAAGGACCTGCTTTTCAAGGCCCAGGATGGTGTTGTGGGCTGTAGCATGAGACACAGGGTAGGTTTCTAACCATCCCGGGGTGGCTTCCACCATGGTCAGCACATGGCGCTTGCCTTGGCGGGTTTGAGGCAGTGTGATGTAATCAATCTGCCAGGCCTCCCCGTACTTGTACTTGGACCACCGCCCTCCATACCAGAGGGGCTTCACCTGCTTGGCTTGCTTAATGGCAGCGCACGTCTCACAGTCATGGATAACCTGAGAAATGCTGTCCATGGTTAGATCCACCCCTCGCTCTTGTGCCCACTTATAGGTGGCATCTCTACCCTGGTGGCCTGAGGCATCATGGGCCCATCACGCTAGGAATAACTCTCCCTTGTGCTCCCAGTCAAGGTCTATCTTCAACTCCCCTATCTTTGCAGCCTGATCTACCTGCTGATTGTTTTGCTTCTCCTCATTAGCTCTACTTCTAGGGACATGGGCATTTACATGGCGAATCTTCACAGGTAGTTTCTCTAATCGGGTAGCGATATCTTTCCACTCTTCAGCAGCCCAAATTGGTTTTCCTCTACACTGCCAGTTAGCCTCTTTCCATCTCTTCAGCCACCCCCACAGAGCATTGGCTATCATCCAAGAATCAATATACAGATAGAGCCTTGGCCACTTCTCTCTCTCTGCAATACCTAGGGCCAGTTGAATGGCTTTGAGTTCGGCAAATTGGCTGGATCCACCCTCTCCTTCAGTAGCCTCTGCGACCTGTCATGTGGGGCTCCACACAGCTGCTTTCCACCTCCGACTCATCCCTATGACTCGACAGGAACCATCGGTGAATAAAGCGTAACGTGTTTCCTCTGCTGGCAGCTGGTTGTATGGCGGAGCTTCCTCAACCCAGGTCACTGGTTCTTGTGCTTCATCTGAGACACTAAAACTTTCACCTTCGGGCCAATTTGTAATCACTTCCAAAATCCCAGGGCGATCCAGTTTCCCAACTCGGGCACGTTGTGTAATGAGGGCAATCCACTTGCTCCATGTAGCACTGGTAGCATGGTGGATGGAGGGAACCTTTCCTCTAAACATCCACCCTAGCACCGGTAGTCGGGGTGCCAGGAGGAGTTGTGCTTCTGTACCAATCACCTCCGAAGCGGCTTGGACTCCTTCATAAGCGGCCAAGATTTCCTTTTCCGTTGGGGTGTAGTTATCTTCAGATCCCCTGTAGCTCCGACTCCAGAACCCCAGTGGTCGGCCTCAGGTCTCACCAGGTACCTTTTGCCAAAGGCTCCAGGACAGACCATGGCTCCCAGCTGCAGAGAGGAGCACGTTCTTCACATCTGGTCCCGTCCTAACTGGGCCGAGGGCTACAGCATGAGCAATCTCCTGCTTGATCTGGGTGAAAGCTTGTTGCTGCTCAGGGCCCCAGTAGAAATCGTTCTTCTTGCGGGTAACCAGGTAAAGGGGGCTCACAATCTGACTGTACTCAGGCATGTGCATCCTCCAGAAACCTATAGCACCTAAGAAAGCTTGTGTTTCTTTTTTGTCAGTTGGTGGGGACATAGCTGTGTTTTTATTAATGACATCAGTAGGAGTCTGACGCCGTCCATCTTGCCACTTCACTCCCAGGAACTGGATCTCCCGAGCAGGTCCCTTAACTTTACTTTTCTTAATAGCAAAGCCAGCTTCCAGGAGAATTTGGATAATTTTCTCTCCTTTCTCGAACACTTCTGCTGCTGTGTTTCCCCACAAAATGATATCATCAATATATTGTAAATGTTCTGGAGCCTCTTCCTTTTCTAGTGTAGCTTGAATCAGTCCATGACAGATGGTAGGACTGTGTTTCCACCCCTGGGGCAGTCTGTTCCAGGTGTACTGCACTCCCCTTGTAAAGGCAAACTGAGGCCTGCATTCTGCTGCCAGAGGAATGGAGAAAAATGCATTGGCGATGTCGATAGTGGCATACCACTTCGCTGCCTTGGACTCCAGCTCGTACTGCAGTTCCAGCATGTCTGGTACAGCCGCGCTCAGAGGTGGAGTCACTTCATTCGAGGCATGATAATCCACAGTCAATCTCCATTCTCTGTCAGAATTTCGCACAGGCCAGATGGGGCTGTTGAAAGGTGAGTGGGTTTTGCTGACCACTCCTTGGCTCTCCAGCTCTCGAATCATCTTGTGGATGGGGATCACAGCATCTCGAGTTTCTGTATTGTCAACGATGCATTATTGAAGTGGCAATTGGTACCATTTGTTCTTCTCCCTTCAAAAGTCCTACTGTGATTGGGTTCTTGGACAGTCCAGGCAAGGTGTTCAATTGCCAAATGCTTTCTGCCATCACAGCTGCTATTCCGAAGGCCCACCTGTACCCTTTCGGGTCTTTAAAATACCCACTCCGGAGGTAGTCTATGCCCAAGATGCATGGGACCTCTGGGCCAGTTGCAATAAGGTGTTTCTTCCACTCATTCCTAGTCAGGCTCACATCTGCCTCCACCAACGTATAGTCCTGTGATCCCCTGGTCACACCAGCAATAGAAACAGATTCTGCCCCTACACATCTCGATGGCATCAATGTACACTGCACACCAGTGTCAACCAAAGCCTCATAGTGTTGTGGCTTCAATGTGCCAGGCCAACGAACCCACACAGTCCAAAAAACACGATTTTCCCTAACCTCTACCTGGCTGGAGGCAGGGCCCTTCTAAGCCTGATTACCCTTCTTTCCTTGGGTATATGTTTTAGAGGTTCCTTCAAGGGGATCGGACATGTCATCATCGTCATCATACTTGGCATTTTGGCTACAAGCAACTGGAGCTGCTCTCTATTTAGTGAAACTTCCTCTTTGAATCTTACCTTCCTTCAAATTGTGTACCCATTGTGCCAGAGCAGCAGTGGGTTTTCCATCCCATCTCTTCATGTTTTCTCCAGACTCACGCAGGAAGAACCACAACTCAGCTCATGGGGTGTACCTTCTCTCCCCATCAGAGTGCCTGCGTTGGATACCAGGGCCTCTAATTTGTACAGCCGAGATTTGGAGGAAGTCCTCCTTAATCTCTTCCCTGAGTTTCTTATGATTCTCCTCTATTTTGTCTTCTAGCTTCTGCAGTCGTGTTTCCACAGCTGCAATTCTGGCATGTGTTGGGCCATGCACAGCATCTGCATATGCTCGAAGCTTCTTCGCCATATCGAGCACAGTCTCATATGTCTCATCCCGCTTCATTATTGCTAGAGCAGAAGCGTATTCAGATGGCCCAAGTCGCACAAGTTTCCTCCACGTCAAAGGTGTACATGGTACCAAGTCCGGATTCCTAGTTGTTATGTCATCTGAAAAAATGGGCTCTGCTACAGCCATCTCTCTCAGATGTTGATCCCCTGTTCTATGGTCTTCCACTGTGTCTGCTGCAAATAGAGGTCATCTGCACACAGGTATCTTTGTGCTACACCTTCCAGGATCCCTTCCCAGAGACTGTGAGGGCTAGCCTCCCTCATCATGCTTTGGTCGATGACAGGATCATGTGACAGAGATCCCAAATGCCTCGCTTCGGTGCCATCCAGAATGGTAGCCTCCCCTGCAGCATCCCAAAGGCGGACTAACCAACTAATTATAGATGCATCGGGTTGTCGCCTGTAGTCCTTTCTTAGGCCTCGAAGGTCCTTTAGGGAAAGGGAATCAATATTGGCTCCAGAATCTGTACCCCTCGATGTGGCTTCTGATTTTGGTGAAGGTCCTTCTCCTGGATCATCATCATCATCCTCCACCTTGCGATCGGTCTTGCTTTTACACTTTCCGCCTCTTGTATTAGCAGCAACAGCCATTGGTTGAGGCCTACTGTCTAGTTCAGCTACTGGCCTGGAGCCTGGGATATTAGCTGCAGCCTGAGTGACTGGAATAGTAACTAACTTATCTCCCTGTTCCCTTTCCTCTATCTGCTATCCTACAGTATCTAGCAGAGTACAATAAACATATGCCAGGGCCCAGCTCACTACAATAATCCTTTTCTCTTAGGTATTACCAAGGCACTTCTCTTTCAGGTACTTTGCCACCTCAGCTGGGTTCTGAATTTGTTCAGATGGGAAGTCCCAGACTATAGGATCAGAGAATTCCTTTAAAATTTGGCCCATATCCTCCCATTTCCCATTCCACTCAAGATTTCTCCTGCTTGGCTTTACTCCTAAATCAGAAGTCTCACTAGCCCCTTTGGAAATCTCAGTTTTCATTTTATATAAACTGCAGACAGTATAGAAAAAGCTTACTAAATTAAATGCCAGAAAAATGGTCTCTTTAACACTCAGGGGAGACTGAACATTTTCTAATAGAGATGTAAACAATCCAGAGGAGAAGAACGAAAACAGAGGCTGGAAAACCCCTTCCCCTGCTTCTCCCCCAACAAACTGAGTAAACAACCATAACAATAAAACATACACTTCTGGAACAGATTCCAGCATTTTTATAACTCTCCTGTAAATCATCACAAACAAGTCCATCCCAATGAATATTCTGGTTAGTACCCCATGGCTACAGGAACTACGTATTAGGCACAATACCAGAGCTATTTCTGGGTAAGGAAATAACCCTAGGTACCACAGAGGTATTAAAACTTCAAAAAACCCTAGGGACCAGAAATACCGGCAGGCTTCCACCCCAAATGACATTATGAATTCGGAAAAAACCATACCAATACACCCACAAAACAATTAGAACCACCAATATTATTATTAAAGTTTTTTCCACTTTCTCTGGCCCTTTCCCGGCCAATGCACCAAAAGTATTTCTGTCCTGGTTTAGGACAAATTAGGGGAAGGAGCCCCCCCGAAAACAAACCTCCACCACCCCTTCCCCCCCCAGCTCTGGGTTTGAGAAGGAATTCCTCAGAGAAGAAGTGGAAAAAGCCTGTTTATTGACAAATAAACAAAAACACTCCCCAACACAAGGGAAAAGAAAAATAGCCCCAGATGATACTCAGGCAGTTGCTGTGAAGGGAGGGCGCAGAGCTTCTCTCACGGGCCCCGGAGATCCCAGATATTCCCATGTCAGGTCCGGAGCCAGTCCAATGATTTTCGGGGGGGGGGGGGAAAAGAAAAAAAGGGGGAAAAAAAGAAAAAAAAATGAAAGCAGCGAAAGTAAAAGCCAGCAGCGAAAGCAAAAGCCAGCAGCGAAGGCAAAAGCCAGCAGCGAAGGCAAAAGCCAGCAGCGAAGGCAAAAGCCAGCAGCGAAAGCAGAGAAAAAAACAAGAGGCCAAAGAACAAGTAGCCCTGCCGCGGCAAAACAGCCCGCCTAAGGGCGGGGGGGCAGCTGTTAGACATAACAATGTAGTATACAGGGACAAAGCTACACGATTGGAATAGGAGGCACCGTCAACCCAGGACACACACTCAAGCACAGACCACAAAAATGTTCAGCCAAAGAACAGCTTTTATAGGAGGGCACAGCTATTATCTTAGAGTCAGAAGGCCATCAGAAATGGATAATTTGGGCATATTAAATGGCCACAGCTAAAAAATTATCTCTGATATTGTGATGAAATAATCTCAAGATGGGAAATTTTAACAAACTCCTTTTCTTATTGAATCAGTACCACCATATTCTGTGTTCCACTAAAGCAATTCAGGGAATCACCTAATCCTTGTAGACCATCATCGCTACTTATTAACCAAATGTCATAATGGTAATAATAAGAATAGTAGTATTTTCTTCCAATGTTATTTATGCTGGGACAAATTCACTCATTTAAGATTCTCAGCAAGATATTTCTTTGTGCCTTGAAGATGATTTCTAAGTCCTTGACAAATATTCTGGGGAGATAAAGGGTATTAAAACTGGCCAATGATAAGAGATGAGATAGGATGCTGAATCCTCAGTTACACAGATTTAGTGGTTATGGACTTTAATGGAAGGGCAGCACCATTTATTCTAGGAAATTCTGTCTCTGACAAACAAAAGACACTTCTACAGAAGATAAACTTCTATTTGGCCATAACTGAAAAGCTGCCCCACTGTGATAGCAATAAGTTTCTCTGTAGGATGAATATGTTTGCTGGCACAAGCACCTAGACATTCCTTGTGATGGTATACATGGTGAAAGAGAAAAGTTTCACGGTTTGGGTTGTTTCCTTCCTATATATTTTACCCTTCTCTGAGGTGTTATTAATGTTATAATTATGTATATAATCTTATTTTACGATTTCACTATTTTTGTATCTACTGAATTCACCCTAGTTTTTTCACTAGTCATGGAACACCAAGCACCTCATGTAAAAAACAATGTAAGTGTATAACAAGGCAAAGAGGACACCAGTTTAAAGAAAAAAACAAGATGAGAAATAAGATGGAGTACAGCAAGGCTCCATCACTACCTCTAAGTCCATTCTAAATATGGCTGTACTACCTCTTGGCTTTAGTTGGCTCCACAAGCTTGATTCTCCCTAGTTATGCCTAGAGGCTCAAAAAGATCCTTAAATTTTGCCTTTAAAGTTTGTACAAAAATTAACTGACTATACTGACTATGTTAAAGCTGTACTAATTTTTGGCATCATTACACATTGCTTCTTTACAGAAAATTAGCAAGAGACTATAATCCTGAAAACCTGAACCATAGATAATAGAAGTTTTTTCACACCATTTTGTAAATCAGCTAATTAAAGTTGTAGAAATTATAGATTTGGGAGTGGTAACATCTGCTAAATATGACTTTTTCTCTATATTTTCTTCTCCAAGAATGTCAGGGACGACTGTGTTACATCTCAGAGTAATTTTGTTCTTCTTTCACATACTTTTAGGTTCCTTGTATTCAATTCACATCTAAACTTCATAAACAAAATGTTAAGAGATTTACTTTCTTTCAAATAAAACCTGAGAATAGAGAGAAACAGATAATAGCTTCAGGGAGGTCAGGAAATGATCTGTCAGTAGGTGTTGGCGAAAAAACAAACTGCTGTTACAACTGAAAGTGGATGCAGGTCATCAAAACGATATACACTGTTCGACTAGTTCTCCACTGCATATAATGAGAGTTTAAACACATATCTGGAATGCAGACCACTGTTAGGAAATATGCAAAGTTATGAGACTGAATTTGTATCTGGGAGAATTCTTCTAAGGTGTTTGTCTGACGTTCTAACCTATCTCTGATAGTGGTTGTAATGCGTTCCTAGGTAATAGAAATAGTTAAATACAATGAGAGTTCTGGAGGATATTTTCCCTGTCATCCAGTAATTAATAGCCATTGAAATTTCTACTAAATTTACTACTCCTTTGATAAATGTATCACTAGTAACTACTGCCTTGGTCTACTCTTGCCAACAAAGTCAGACCAACAAATAAATCTAGATTTGCAGTTATCAGCACAGTTACATCAACCCTTCTAGATTAACTCTTCTAGATTCTTCCTGATATTAACCCATAAAAATAAATGGGTGTTTTAATATCTGTGTCTTTATCATGTATTTTTCTAGCCTAACTTTCAGTTAAAACAATAACTGCTACACTGAGGACAGATTTTCATCTGTTTATCTCTCAGATGACTATTTTGACTACTGACTAGTACTCTTGAATTTTCCCAGTTTGATACAACTAATTTGCCAGCCTTCATTAAAGACATCAACTTTTCCACAGAAAAAGAGTATTCCCCTTCTCTCACTCACGCAGAGAGAAATGTGTGTCCTTGTTTTATGATGTTTCTTCATTTTCCAGCTGCATACAGGGGTAATCCAACCAGCTATTTTAAATTCAACAGCTATAAAATTAGATGCGATGAGTTACTTTTTTAGTGCAGCAGAATGATTCCTAGGATTGTTATGTGAAAAATGAATATTTAGCTGTTCTCGGAAACTCTGCAGCCAGAGCTGAATAACTTATGCATTTTCAGATTTATGTCAGATTCTTGGAGTTACATGCAAGAACAGGGCTATAGCTTTTGAAATCCTTTGCATGTGCAATCTCACAGTTGGTACAAATCAGCATTTGCAAATGAAAGATATCTGAAGCATGATTTGAAGACAGAAATCTTTTGCAGCAGTGCATGATTCCACTGTTTTTTATATACATTAATTCGCTTTCTGGAAATCCACACTACAGGATGATATAAGTAAAAAAGAGTAGAATAAACAATATATATCCTAAATTCTGGCATTCCTAAATAGCATGATTAATTGTAAAAATTTTGCTGTAAATTTGGCAAAAATAGTTAATATATATAGAAATGTCTGTTAGAAAAACAGATTAGAAACAAACACATTTGTACACTAAAAAATGTAGATTATAAAACATTGGAAGTATGTAAAATTATATGTTTATATATAGTGCTCTCTACTTAGTTTAGATTCAGTGTTACTTAATGTTAAACGGCAAGCACTGTACTAACTAGACATAACAAGAACTTATTCAAATATTATGGCTCCACCTTTGTAAAAATTTTGTTGGAGAGTTGCTCATAAAAATTTATAATTTCTTGGACCGTAATTTCAAATAACAGCCTATAGTGATTTTTTTAAAACACTAAATTAGAAATAGTTTTGTAAAATTAAACTGCTGCTTAATACATAATAATATTTAATTTAAAACTTCTAGCAACATGTTGTGGTAGTATTTAAATAAAGAGGAAAAGTTAATAAAAAAGTTCCTTCATTGCTTTACAACTTTAAAATGAATTGCCTTCGTCTAAAATATGACAATTATTTTGGCAGAATGCTTAAAACAGAAAGCTAATGGAACACAGCTGTTCAAAGTTAACCAAGATGAGTCAATGTTGAAGATGACCAACCTGATTGACCAGAGAAATTTGTCTGGAACTCAAGAAAAAAAAAGAATTTATGACATTTGGTAGAACAAGTAGGAAACTCAGGAGAACTACAGGGATGCTGTGAGGTTATGCAGGGAGAAAATTAAAAGGGCCAAAGTTCAACTAGAGCTATTTCTGGATCGTGCCATGAAAGACAATAAATATGTTTCTGTAACTACATCATCAACCAAAGAGGGTCTAAGGAGACTCTCAATCCTTCAGAGCATGTGGGAGGAAACATAGTGACAAAGGCTGAGGAAGAGTTTGAGGCACTTAATTCCTTTACTTAAGTTTTTATAGTTTTTATAGTAAGACCAGTTATTCTCCAGGTACCCATACCTTGTCCTGTCACTACACACCTTTGTAAAACGTCCCTCTCCATCTTTCTTGTAGGCCTATTTTAGGTATTGGAAGACTGCTGCTTGGTCTTCCTGGAGCCTTCCTCAGGCTGAACAATCCCAGCTCTCTCAGACTGTTTTCATAGGAGAGGTGCTCCAGCCCTCTGATCATGTTGGTGGCCTCCTCTGAACTTGCTCCAAGAGGTCTGTGTCATTCTTATGTTGGGAGCCCCAGAGCCAGACACAGTGCTCCAGGTGGGGTCTCATCAGAGTGGAGTACAGGGGGGAAAAAAACGCAAAGATAAATTTAGAACTTTACCACATTCTCTGTGTTACTTATGATATGAAGATGGAGCATCTGAAGGACAGAAAAAATGTCGAAAAAACTCTGAAAAGGAAATATTAAATTCAATAGAAGGAACAATTACTCTGACTCACTAACAATTTCTGTTATTTATTTCTATTGTCCATTTGCCCCTGAATTTGTATTTGTGTAAAGCAATGCCAGACAAATTGTTTATGAAAATTTCAAATTAAATAAATCACTATAATATCAACCCTGGAGGGAAGGTTGCAGACGCTGGAGGAAGCTTAATCTGAATCAATAGCCAGAGAGAAGGATTCACTCATTTTTTTTTTACACTTAAACATAGCCTGCAGTTTCTCATATGGCCAGAAGAAACTGTGGGTGGCTGATAAGTATCAGGAAATTCTCCCAGCTTGAACCGTTTCTCAGTGTTTTGCAAAAGCAAAAGGATATAAGCGCTGAAAAGAATTTTGTGGTAATTCATTTGTCTGCCCTTTTCAGAGCTAATTAAACACAGAAACTTTCTATATCATCTATCAACTGGGTTTTATTTATTTATTGTACAAAATAACCACATCAAATATCAAAAGCAACAAATGATAAGAAATAATTCAGCATTCTATGTGCTAAATCTGAAATGCACATTAATGGAGCACCAGCAAATTTGACAAAATGCCATGGCATAATTATTTCCTAATTAGCTAGTGTAGTCAAACATGTAGGATTTACTGCTACTTACATGACTTTTCATTGTAGAACTCAGAAAAGGAAATGATAATGACTTCATGTTGTAAAGACGATTCCTTTTGGTTTTGGTTCATCTGCTTAGATAGTTTCATAATGACAGTGTATGCTGGAGCACCTCATGTTTAGTGTCATTTTTGATTTAATTTTGAAATCTCTCTAGAGTATGAAATACAAAATGACAAAGACACTGAATTGAATAACAAGTGCATGTTACAATTGTGTGTTACAATGTGCTAGCCAAGATCCTAATGCCAAGTCTTGATTGTAAATCACATTGATCTATAATTATAATGAGCTGTCAAGCTTTTGTATTCACGGAGTCTTTGGAAATAAATCAATGCATCATACAGAATCAGCATCACATATGTGAAACAGAAAAGCATTTCTGCCTAGAAATATTGTCAACTTAGACAGATTACTCTGAATTTTTACAGTTTTTTTCATATTTAAAACTAAAATTGAGAAATATTCTTTCCCTTTTTTTAATAAAAGAAAAAATTTGCGTATGCTGCTGTTGAAAGAAAAAGATTCTGATGGCTTTTTTGAATTCTGAAAGGAGTAATCTAACGGGATGTATTTTTCATCTTGAGGAACAAAACCTACAATTTAAACTCAACTGATTGATCCAGGTCAATCTGAATATAAAAGGCTGGCATTTTATAAAATGTCTGTGTTGCCAAACTGAGAGCACACATGTATGTTGAGAGAATAATACACTCAAATTCTATTGTGACTTTTTGATGGATATCTGGAAAACATTTTACCAGCAAAGTTTCATATTTCTTCTGACATGGAAGGAAGGAACATTGGAGATTATTTTACCACACTGTGATACCTTTATTTTCTGCAGTTCACAGCTCATGTTTCGTAACCCACTAGTTATGAAAAGTGCATTGTCGTATCCAAAAAAACTTGGAAATGTAAAAATTAACAGAATGAAATTATATGCATTGGATTTTTTTTTTTAAGTGGTAACATTCTGTCCTGAGATAAAGGCGTGGGGCCAAGAGATTCTTAATATCCTCAGCATGGCAAGAACTGTGCTTTAGAGATCTTCTATACCCTGTCATGTTCCACTGAAGACTAGAATGCAAGATCTGCATAATGACTCAGCACAACCATGTCAGCTCCTAATAACCCCACACAGACACATGTGGATTTTATGACAAATACTGATATGACCCTATTTTATTTAGCTTAATAAGGTCACAATACAAATTAATTCTTAAATACCTATACAATTACAAAGGTAATGTAGCAGACCCTATTATATGTTACATGAGGAGTGAGGAAATTTATTGTTTGCACTCTGCCATCCAAATGTACCTCATCATGCAATTGATAATTTAACTTATTTTCTGTAACTTAAAGCTGTACTTTTAATCAAAAAGCAGTGGTATAAAATAGAATCTCATAGGTTGAAGATCCAAAACTGTGCATTTACATCTTCTTAATTACGTGTTTACATGTAGTGTCTGCTTCTTTCATTCTCCAATTCTCAAAACTTAAATTTTCAGAAAACCATTGTTGAGATTCAGAGTACATGTTGTATACTACAGAGACCCTGTAAAACAATATACATATTCAAGAAAAACTAACAGAACTCTAATTAATAAGGTCACATATCTAGATAAAGATGAACACTTGTCTTCACCATGGCACAGAAGCATGGAGTCAGAAGGGGAGTGAAGAGCATGGAAACATTTGCAGTGCCTTCTGTGATTTTTCATGCTGGCAGCAGTCTCCTATTAGAGAACTGACTCTTTTACAAGCATGTTGGTAAAAACAGTGTGACTCAGGTCAGGCATTCCTCATTCAGCAATAATGAAAACAGGTCAAGGAGAAGACTTGGAGCACACGTACAGAAGAAATGTCATCATCCCCATCTCTGTTGCTGAGTGATCCATAGGTCTGACTGCAGTGACCAATGGCATATACCAGAGTACTGAAGGATGCATTGCACTTATGGTGCCCATAGACTTTGAAATCTTCCTCTGAAAGTTTAGCAGGTGTGAAGAGTGATTTCAATTAGAAGATACAAGCTGCCTACATATTCAATGGAGAAAGATAACACCTACCTCTTCTACAGTGCTTTTCATCAGCCCATCTTAAAGTCCTTAAGGTTGGTTGGGATTTTTTCTTTCATCGTGTCCTTATTTCTATATACTTTTTTCAGGGGTTCTACTCATAACCAAATCTGTGCATAAAACTTCCTGTAATTTAGAATTTTGAAAATATATAGATAATTTTAGAAATCCTTCTTCCAAGAGGCAGAAATTTGCCTCACCTGGGTGAAGATGTCCCTGAGGTGAATTCATTTTCTCACTATGCAGTCTCTAGCAATTGGCATAGTACTTACCTGTAGACTTATTGATTTACCATTTTGTGTGAAATATCCCTTGCAAAACAGAGGAGTGGTTTTAAACCTTAATATTCTTTATACATTGAAAGATGTACAGACTTTCAAACTGACAGTCACACTTTTATCAAAGGAGTTTGACATTTGTCCACCAATGTTAACTGTAAACAAAAACCAGATATGATGCTAAAGATACAGTAGCCTGTTGACTAAGAAGGCAATGTATTATAGGCCTTCAGAGGATAAACTTTCCATAAGAGAGGCTTCATGGACTGATTTCTAAAAGGGCAGACCAGAATCTTATAGAAACATGCTTTGAAAGATCTTCAAGATGCAGCTATCTACAGTTTAATTAGAGAATTAGACTAGACTAAGCCTGAGGTCTAGGAAGTCTGCATAGACAGTGTGGAAACAATTAAGGAGAGCTATCTCCATAGATTTTTGAATGGAAAAAAAAATCCCTAAAAATGGAGGCAATTGCAGATTTTTCTCTGGAGATGCTCTCTTCCCAGAGTGATTACACAGATTAAAAGTCTATCATTTAGGTACCTATACTTAAGTAAAGTAAAGCCCATCTTCATTCTCTCAAAACTTTGAAATGTCTCCTCCAACATATCGCCAAAATGTCCACTAAAAGTGTCACTCTGTTGATAGACTTTGAAGCCAATATTCCACAGCACTGGTCCTTTCGCTTTAATTAAAAAGCTGTATTCTTGAAAGGATATTGGTTTATTACAATAAAACCCAGTGAATTGGTGCTAACTTGTTTTGAATACTCTAAATTTTCCCTGGACTCAGAATTTTAAAATCTTGTTTTTAAATACCTATGATGCAAGCTGCAAAAACCAGACTTCCTACTGTAGGACTGGTCACTCCTCAGCATTCTGAACTGTGAAAACTTAAATGATAGCTCTTCTATTGAATGTGTTTGCATTTTCCACAGCAGGATAATACATTTTCCTATTTATAAACTCAAAAAATTCTACAGTGATTACCATAACCCTCCTACACAGGTGAAAGCTTATTTCTTTGTGCTCACCATGGTGTAGCTCATTTCTTGAGGCACAGAGAAGGACATTGTAAATAACATTTCAACACCCACTTCCCAGTTAATAATGAACAAACAGAATGTATGGCTAGCCCATTTAAAGTAGAAAAAGGTCAATAAATACATAAGAGCTGTTAGTCATGTCTGTAATCTGCCACATACAACAAGAATCACCATTAAAAAGGTAAAAAAGCTGATATTACAAGTCTTGCTTTAGCTTCACTAACTGTAAAAAGTTGGCCCTGCTCTTATTTATCTTCCTTTCTATGCTTCCTACTTCTACCTGCATTACAAAGGCAGCACTGTGATCAACACACTGATTTTGGCCAGAGGAGACTTGAGCTGAAGGCACACAAGATGCAAGCTGTGCTTTTCACTTAGTTCTGCTGTGAACATGTATGATTTACTATAGAACAAGTTTCACAGCACCAATCACAGGTAATTCTAGAAGAAAAAATTCTAAGTGAATTGGGAGAGAAAGTGAGATGAAGGTTACAGGATCAGATGAAGCAACCACCTCTGCTCCTTAGCATTTAAAAGAGAGAGGGGTAAAATGGAATAATTGTTTTTTGATGCTTGAGTATCCATTCCAATATTGAAGATAGCTTTAGTTTCACCTAGAATTTTAAAATTTTGCAGTAAAGAAGAAGAGGAAAATTACCACTTGAATTCACATTCTTAATAGCAATTCACCATGGACTTTAGAAGTGGTAGTGTTTTAATGAAATTATGTTTCATATTTAGAAGCTGAGGTAATTGCTGAAAGCTTAACTTGCACACTGGCCTTATGCTTGGTCCAGTTTCCAGGCCTCACTTTTTCTTTGCTGCTGACTTCTTGAAGGAATAACCCATATTAATTATTCCTGTTTATATCCCTCATGTCAACCAGTTATCAGGGTAAGTTTTAGTCCCTTTCATTTCCCTTGAAATGAAGAAAAGAAAAGCTAAGGCAGTCCACCCTAAGTACTAAGAAAGCAAATCTTAAAATACACCTGGTCCAGGAACATTATAAATTAACTGCAAAAGGGCAGTTGTAAAAACTTGATAGAAAAGTGAAATTAAATCATGGTATTATGTAAGTTTTTCTAACCCTGAGAGAGCTGACTCTTTACAAAATAATTTATTTTTGGATATCAAGGCACTTCAATCTCAACTTACTTTTAATAGATGGCTTTAGCAACTGTATTTGTGATGGCAGAAACCTTAGAGAACACATTGCACCAATGCTGTAGCTCATGAAGAAACAGACGCAGTGTAGTGTATCATGACAGGCTGAAATGGAATTCCAGCCGTGTGAAGGTAAATTTTCCAGCTGTGCTAGCACAGATTGGAATAACTCACTCATGACTGCTGCAGAAGAAAGTGTCAGTCTATATCTCAAACTGTAGCTATCAACCACTTTGTACCACTGCCTGCAGCAAAGAGGGAAAAAATCAAAAGTAACAATGTGAGATTAATGCATTTCTGTGAAGGAACTTGCAGCATTATAATATTTTTTGCAATCATTATTTTTCTATTTAAATGATTTTTTGTCTGACTTTATGAACATTCAGATATCTTGTTTTAAATGGGTATACTACTTACTGCCACAGTATTCTTTTTTTCCTCAGAATGGCTGCTTTTTTACACATATTCAATGTGTTAGTGAAGGTTGTTCTATTATCATGAGTAATAAAGAAAGTTAGTTATGTCCACACATAACTGTAAAATGAGAATAGAACTACAACAAGAATCTACACATGGTGGGATGATGCAGGATGATTGCAGAAGTACCTGGGGTACCAGAAAATGGACTCTTAAAAGTATCAGTCACTAAATCAATAATGCATTATGTTTTCTTTGAAAAACAATGAGTGAATTTTGAGAAAGTGAACTTGTGGAATTAACAACACTGATTTTAACTAAGCACACTTTTTTCCTATTCAACAGTTCAGAAGTCACACTGAGTCTCTCAGGTCTCATTTCTGTGATTAAAATTCATCAGACATCCAGCTCTTTGGCTTGTGCTTACAGGAAATGGGATTTCTAAATTGGTTTCCTATCTAATCCAGGCTTGGAGTAGTTTGGACTTCAAGACCAGACAAATACAAGTCTTTGAACAGGGACACAGGAACCTAAAATGTGCAAAAATATCAACAGAAGATACTTATTAACATCACTGAGTTTAGATAATGCTTCTCTTTTTATTCCTGACCTCATGATATGTTACAATACACAAAATATGAGGCATTACTTTCAAAAGAAAAGCCCAGCATAAAAATGAACAAGAGAACAGAAGATAGGAAGGATGAAGAATGTCAAAATTCTAATGGTTCCTACAAGATATAAATAGGAGGATACTTATTAGAGTAAATATCCTATTATTTTGTCAAGGCTACGAATTCCTTTTGAAGTAGTGATTGTCTGTTTTCCCAACTGTGGCAGTACAAGCTCATTCCTGACTAAACTTTCTCAACTAATTTCCCTTGGAGTATTTTAGATTTAATGTCATCTCAGAAATGATCAACTTAATTTTAGTTGCTGTCTGGTCTCATAATCACTGATTTCAGGCATAAAAAGTCATCAGACAAAGCAGTCCTATATTAAAATGGTGAGAAAATAGCTGGACTATAGATATGTTCTCATTAAAAAATTGTTGGTTTTATATGACAATTTAGTAATTTCTGTACCCATAGAAGGGCAAGTATATCAGGGACAGTCTATAGTTCTAATCTATACACTCACTTTGTTGTGTATTTATACCTATAAATCAAAACAGAACATTTTATCAACTGTGAAGGCAAAGGAAAATCTTCCTCTGCTTTTATGCAAGAAATACATAAAGTGCAGACATGATCCTCAGTGTCTCACAGCCACTTACACTTCTCTCCTTATCACGTACACATCTGGGTGTTTTATGTGACTCAGTGAAAACTTACAGTACCTCAGTGGTTCAAACATTTCAGTTTGCCTGAAATGAAAGGAAAATGCCTCTTCAGGTGATACTGTGCCTTCTGTGCACTCATCCTTTTTCCAGCACACATTTCACATACCACTAATCTCATAATTTCTGACTTTTGTCTGGTCTCATAGTGACTTTCTGGAGGAGTTTAAATCCTCTCAGAAAACCTGTACAGCCACTCAAAAATAGCACTCCCTCCTGAGCCAATCAAACCTTTCAAGCACCTAGAAAAGACCCTAGAACAAGTAACTACTAAACTGCTAAAAGCTAGACTCCACACCTATTTTTACAATAGGATTTAAAGTTGTTGAACTGTGTCTGTTTAAATAACATTTATTTCAGTGAAAATCTTCATTAGCTGTTTGGCAAATTCACTCAACTTCTGCCAGCTGCAGGACTGGGTAGAAAATGAACTCTAATTGGACTTTGAGGTAGCAAATTTTACACTCTACAGAAAAAGAACTATCTGAAAATTTGCAGCTGGGGTTTAGGTTTGTTTTGGTTTTCTTAATTTTGATACTTCTTTCACCACAGATGCTTTGAAACAGATGAAAATTATTTATTCCAGACCCAACCAGCTTTTCACCAGCTGTAGAAAAGTCAAACTGGGTGGAAGAGGAGGTACTCATTTTAGTATTCCTCTATTTAAATTTGACTCAAGCATCCATGGAAAATATTAGGCTCCATTCACAGACTATTTATAAAAAGCAGAAGGAAAATTAAACTAAACTGCCAGAAAGAAGGTTCATGCCTGCAGAACTCAAAGGAATGATTTAAGAGTGATTTACAACACCTGCTGACAACAAAAGTGCATAACTATGTCCTGTCTCTCTCCTTCATATTGCTATGCACTGTCATGCCACACGAAAACAAAAGCTACAGAGAAAGAAACAATTCTCAAAATCCTGGCCCCAGGTTCAGTTACACAGAATTGGTGCAACTGCTGTGCACTCAGGTCAAAGTAGCCTGGCAGTCTCAGAAGAAGAAACATGATGTTGGGAGCACAAGTTCCTATTGAGATGCTGCAAACCCACCCCCTAAAGCAAAAAAAAACCCAAACAAACAAAACAAAAAAACCTACCAAAAAAACCCAAACCAAACTAAATCCCCAGAGAGCAAATACCCACATGTGACTGTAGGAAAACTTGCACACCCAGAAAATGAGCTGGATATATATACACACAAAACATAGAATTTGTACAATAAAAACAAGGAGATAAAACATTTATAGGAGTCCCAGATGCCAAGGATTTCTAGAGCTGAAGCACACTTTTATAAACTCCTGATAATCCTTACTGCTCTATTCTATGCTTTTTAGTGTTTCATCATGACCCTCCTGAAATGGCAGTAATGACAACAGAGTGGAAGATTCAGTATATATATTCAACCTACATACTCACTGTAATGAGTAATGCTGTGTCACAATAATGTTTTTCTGGTTTAAATTTTGGCTTTGGTTTATTTTGTCAAAAATTATCACTCTTTGGATGCATTTCAGAGAATCCCCACAGTGATGCCAAGATCTCTTACATGGAAATAACCTATTTGTAAAATAATACCAAGTATACAGAGTAATCTGAAGATTGTTATTCTTTATCTGGCCTACTTGGTCCAGTTTGCTCCTCCTCAATAGAATATATTGACATGGCGTGGTGTGAGTCCAGCAAAGGTGTGAGTCACCATGACTAAGGTGCTGCAGCACACAGCATATGAGGAGAGGCTGGGATAATTTGGTTTATTCAGACTGAAAAAGAGAGGATGAAAAGAGATCTGGTTACTATCTATGTCTGATGTGAAAACACTGAGAGAATGAAAACACACTTTTCCTGAAGGTTTATGGTGACAGGAAAAAAGACTGTGGACACAATACCTACTAGAGGAAATTCCAATGTTAAGAAAAACTTTTAAATTACTGGAACTCATTCTCCAAAGAGATTGTATACTCTGCATCCTTGGAAATATGTTCTAAACACAACACTGAGAAAAGTAATCTATTCAGTCCTTCTTTTAGCAGGTCTGTGGACTAAATGACTCTCATATATCCCTGCCAATCAAAATTGTTTTATGACACTTTGATTCAGGTAAGAGAAATTCTCAGTTTAGCTAGGAAATGCTGTGTGATGCTAGGAAATATTCACAGCTTTTCTTATTCATTTGACTGAAGCTTGAATTTCAGTGAAATGGATATAAGGTCACCTTCATAGCAATGTCCAATGCAGAATTATTACTGCATTCACTCTGCTAAAGGGAAAATACTGGGAGAGGTAAAGAGAAGCATGGTTTGCATCTAATTGGTTGATTACAGGTATTTTTCAATATAAGAAAATAATTTATTTCTATTGTGGTCTTTCTGGAACAAAATAATTTGTTCTGGATGCAGTATACTCATCAACACACTCACAGGAAAAAATGATACAGTTTTGTCCATAATGTATATATTTTTCTAATCCTACCTAGCATCATATTTGCCTCATTATGGCAGTCATTTTGTAATCATGTTGTAGCTCTGAGCAGTTTTTCAGTTTTCCAGTCCTACCTGTTTGCACGTGTTGTAACAATGCTTGTATTGTTATCCAATGAGCCAGATCAAGCAAGCTGAAGACAAATCAAGATGAAAACCCATCAGTTAGCAGCCAGGTTGTTTACATGAACTGGATCACTGCATGGGAACATGAAGAGCTTTGGAGAAAAAGTGAGACCCTTTAATGTCTTATTGAAGCAATAGCAGAGGTGGTCTTGATGATGATGTAAACAATGAAGATAACATACACCAGTAATGTCAGAACATGGCATGATACTTAGTCAGCAGAAATCTTTTTTACTTTTCTAATTGTATGTCATGCTTCAGAGAGAGGAATAGCTGGAGTTATAATAATCCCTAAGCAACATGATGGAGACTAATTTCTAATAACGTATCTGACTTTTGTACATTGCTCACTTCTTGCTTTCCTCCTTTTTTTTTTCCTGATGTTTGAATCTTCTCCATGTATTTAGCTTGATTGCACAATCAGCATTCTGAAAAATCCCATTTTCTCTCTCCATTCCCTTTCATCTTTTTACTGTCCATAAATAGAGGCAAGCCAGGAAGGGGAGATAAGTGTATATCTATAATTGTAACAGTATAAAAACAACCCTTGAAACATATTAATCACTGACTAATCTTCCATACTAATTTATCCCACTTGTCTGACAGCAGCTCTTTCCTCCCTGATCTTTCCTATTCTGAGACCAAGACTTCATGATCATATTCCTGACTAGCGGATGAAGTAAATTGGAATTATCATTTGACTACAGCTTCCTGTTTCCCATTATATGACAACTGTCAACTTTCTGCACAGTCAGGAAAATAAAAATTCTCATTTGGGAAAGGGAAAGAGAAGAGAGCATTTTTCCTAAATGTGTTAACAAAGTCAAAGTCAAAATTTTTGCATTGTTATTATATATTTTGAGAAGCGTGAGAAAGAGACAAAGAAGACATAAGTGAGGTAGGATAGGAAAAGACCAAGCCTTGAACATGAATATTCTCACCTTTAACACAGCTAAGAACACAAAAGACCAAATCCCAGGACCCCTAAATGCAGTCTTGCTTTCTGCAATGAGACTTTCAGTCAAATAAAATTTGATGGAACTAAAGGAATCGGTACTTGATCATAAATGAAGAAATGATTTGACACCAAAAAATAAGTTCTGACTATCTGCCACTTATCCTGAACCTATATTAATCAAGTAAGTCAAGGTTAGGTACTTGCAAGTGTTAATAATAGATGCAGGGACCTGGCATAGCAAGCCCTTAGTTTGTAATTTACCTTCCTCTTTCTTTACTTTGAAATCAGGGAAGCATTTATCCTATATACTTTCTACTTGGTAGCTTCACAAACAAAAGAAAAGATTGTATGACCCACTGTTCTCTACAATGGCCTATAAGTCAAATGGATTTGACCCTTCTCCAGTGCTTTTTGGTTTGTTGTTCATTTATCTTGCTTGTCAGGGCTCTGTATTTCTTGGTGATGATGTGAAATGTGAAAATGTATCCTCTTCTGTGGCTGCTCTTTTATTTTTTAAAGGATAAAAATAGATTGAATCTCCAGACCCTTCCAGAAGAAAAGAAATGGAAAGGAACAAAATGATCTGCTGAGCTTTATCAACAGGATGTGCTTTTCCAATTGTCTCCCTCCAAAAATACCTAGAAAAATAGTGAAAAATATTTTAGGTTAACAAAAAAGTAATGTGTTCAATTTGCTAGTATTGTGTACGGGTTCCAGTTTTCTTTACTTTGGGTTTTAAAAATGCTAAATGAAAATATATTGCTGTACCATCTGTATTTTAAATTAAACTCCCTCCTTTGGTCATTCTGGGTACTTCCTTTCTATACTGACTTTTTCAATAATAAATTTGTTCTACTGTACTATTTCCCTCTAAAAAGTAGTTAATTGAACAATTTCAGGTCCACTCCAGTAACTCAGGATATTGGCATTATTTTGTATATTTTTCTGATCAGGAGAAATATGAAATAATAGACATTTTTATTTCTCAGTACTTCCTTTATGGAGGCAGAATTCTGACTTGTTACTTCTGAAAAAGTGTTTAACAAAATACAGCATGTGATGTGTTAAATATACTTCAGTATGTATTTTAAAAAATAGTTGGCAGATGCTGAAATTTCGTTCAGAAGAGTAGCATGAATTTTTACACAGGAAAGAAAAATATCTTGGTAGTCAGCTATACAGAGTTAATAGACCAAATTATAGCCTCATTTAAGCTATTATAAATCCATAGCCACTGCTAGTGAATTTAAATTTAGACTAAGCTTAATGACAGGAAAATTTGGGTAATACAGCAAGGGGAGATGCAGTTCACATGCTAATCAACAGAGCAGGGACATTTTGATGACAACTGATTAAATGAAAAAAATTATATCTATAAAGGACTGGAACTGTGGCAGGACAAGCTACCAGCTCAAGATCCAAAGTGTGTGCATACATCCAGCCATTGAGGAGATACTTATGAAGTGGGAAGAAACACTGTTCATCTGCTCTGGGTGTGGGTTGTAAAAGTGGCTTCTTACTCCCTTCTCCCCCAGTTTTATGGCTGCATTTCTGGGTAGCTATGATTTTTGTACCATCCAAATTTTCCTGTAATAAAGAAACCATATCTCACTCAGTTAACCTACAGACCAAGTTTTGATTAACTTTGCACCTAGTCTTTACTCTAAAGTCTACTTTTAGCAGCTGATTTTATTCAGATGCTTGAGTAGCTGTCTGGAAACATCTCACTGTAACATAAGTGAGTTTCTCTACTTCATGTATCATAACATGAAATACATCAAATGCATGCTTCTTAGTTCTGTCATTGCTGGTTTTGATACCTTCTTCACAGAAAAAGGGAAGTGTGAAAGTAAAAGTAGTCTCTGTAATCTGTAAGGTGTATCAATTACACATACTCACATCCACATCCAAATGAAAGAATGAAACAGAAAGAGTTAACAACTAAAAAAATCTCATTTAAACTGTAAAGGAACTGATATTCCCTCACATGGATATTAATAGCTTTCAATGTCTTCTGCCAGTTCAACAGGCACAATGCAAAATCAATCTCTTTTTTCTGTCTTTTTCAGTCAGGTGAGCTCACAAGTTTCACAAGCTCATTTTCAGATGGAACAGGTTGGTGTACAAACACTATGCAAACAACAAATTGTTGGCAAGGCTGTGTATTACCATTATCTCTTCTAGACACCAGGCAGAGACGAAAACTAGCTCCAGCTTCTCTTAGTGCCAGACACCTGTTCATTTTTCTTCCATTGCATCTGCTTCACCTTCTGCTGTTCTATCAATTACTCTTGGGCTGTGGCATAATTCTCCTCAGCAGAAACCATTCCAGAGGGTCTGGAATTTCTCTGGGTTTGCGATCAAATGTAGCTGTGCCATAAGAATGATTTTCAACCAATGTGACATAGTGAGAAGATGCCCAAGGAGAAAAGTCTTAGTGACTTTCTAGAAGCAACACTGTTCATAACAAATCAGAACCCTAAACTAGACAGAGAGCTGAAAGTATATTTCCTAGTAACAAAGGATTTTATGGAATATTTAACATTCCATGTAGAGAAAAGCTTCTAATTAGACAGAAAGAAAAAGACCCCTAAGACAGCTGGAGTAAAGTAATTGTTCTGCCTTGTCACTTGGTTGTTGATGCAGGCAATGCATACACATTAGTAGCAAGAAGTTATGCGGTTGTGAATTGCTGTATATTCCCTTCAGTAAAACAGTGCTAATTTATCAGTCTGGTGGCAGAAATGCAAATCTTATCTTAGTTAAGATAATTCCAAAAATCTCAGGTTTTGAGCAGATGGTGACAACTTGATGAGTCTATGTTGGAGCTGGAGAAAAGGAAGATAATATTTCAGTTTTGTTCTATACAAATGTACAACATGACATAATTATACACTCGACTTATTAAGGAAGCCAGCCCATCAAGTTGGCCTTTTTTCACACTTTTAAAGTGGTTGCTTAAATTATTTCAATGAAATTGACTCAAATAGGAAATCAAGATCTCTACTTTAGATTTACTGGTAGTTAATATTTACCAAGCCACACAGCACAGGTATAAAGATTATTTTGTTAATCAGTGGAGGGTGGTTTAAATCAATGTTAATTAATTTCTATTGGTATCTGATGCCAATTACTTCTTGATTTCAGTAAAAAAGCTAAGTAAAAAAAACTCTTTCATATAAAAGAAGGACTAATCATGTCATTCTTGAGATAACTACAATTCACAGTATTTAAGAAAGTCTGATATCTCATTAGGGTAGTTAAAAATGGGTAGAAAGCTGTAGATAAATTTGTCTGTTCTCCTTCAAACTGTGCTTTGCATCAACCTAAAAGCAATCTAGTCTGTTCAGTATAATGCCTTGTCAAAAATGGCTCTACCTGTTTAATAGAGATATGAAAATTAATTTTGTTGATTTGTTCTATACTGCAAGAAGACATGCTTTATTTCCACCAAATCTTTCATATTTTGGTGTCTTTTAAACTGTTTTAAAACAGTTTGCAAATGATTGGATCAGCTCACTAGAGGAAAGAACTTTCATGCAGTTTTGTACGTGATATAATGGAAATTTTGTCATGTTTGTGGGTTTGGTTTTTTTTTTTTTCAATGATGTGAGATGCTCTTTAAAAAACAATCTATTTTTAATTTTCCTTTCTCCTGGTTTTTTGTGGCTGTACAGCTGTTGGACTGATAACTTCTTTTTTTAAACCAGCTGTTTTTTGATTTTCTTTTAATAAAAAAGACCCAAATCTTCCAGCTTAATTTTTCTCATTTAAATTTGACTGAGTATATTCAAGCCCACCATAGAAAAAAAAGCCACCATAAAACAAAAGCCGGTAGAAAAACAGGATGAGTAAAAAAACCCAATCCTTAACAGAGCAACTGGACCCACTTTATCTTGTATCTCATGAGCCACTACTCCATCTGTAAGTGCTCAAGTAGAAGCCACTGCCGTGCCAAGTATTTAGGCATTATACCTAAATACACAAGACTTAGTGTTTACTCTCCCTCCATCCTTCCCTGCCACCTTTCCTAAGCATCTTTACTCTTCAGTGTAGGCAATCTGGAGGAGAGAAAGCTTACTGCTAGTTGGGAGGTGTCAAGTACAAATCCCTGGACAGGCAGGCATAGCAGGGCAGGGTGTGAATTCACCACATGAACATGGAGTGAGAAGTAAAAATTGTGCAATAAAGCAAAGCAAAATGAAACAAAGAAGAACAAAATGAAAATAGCCCAAATTCTGTGCCTCGTTTTTCTCATCTGTAAATAATTTTTATTTCCCTTCTTGTATTTGTATACAACAGGAAAAGAAAGAGCTTTCTGAAGGTAAAATCTATAGTGTTTGTTCAGCATTAGCTGAATTATGAGTTACGACTGTAATAACAATAATTAAGCTCATAAAGATCCAGTGCTGGGCTGGCACAATTTTCATGAAGTGAAAAGGGCTTACAGAATGTCTGTTTGTCATGCAGGAGTTTTTACGTAAATATTAAAAGACAAAGAGAGAATTAAAGATGTAGAACAGCCTTAATTTTGATATTTCTAGAGTTTCAGATTTTTGAAATTCCAAAAGTCATACTTTTTGTAACAAGCTTTTTGGTTTTCTGTACAATGGTTAGCAGCTCTAGAATCTCTGGAAATCATTTCATTACCATTGCTGAGTGTTGAAACAACAAGACTGTATAAAATCCTAGATAATAAAAGATGTAAAGCTTTGCCTTCACTACAGAAATCTTTTATTTGCAGAGGAATTTCAAAATTTGCAGTGAAATAAGAAAAAAACCCAATAATATCTATTAAAATTAAAAAATTAAATTAAGAAGAGCTTACACAGGGAGCTCCAATCTTGCTTATATGCAAAACTTGACTGGCCAAGGCTGAGTGTTGTTCTGCTTGAAGTCAGAGCCTGAACCAGATGAAATATTTTATTCCTTGTGACTATGAAATAGATTCCTCCCTAGCAAGCAGCTTGTATTCACTCACTATTTATAAATATTCTTAGGTAGTGAAGACAAACCTTTAAATATCTTTACTAGATACCTAAAATATACTTTTGATGGATGTTTCTGTAAGTCTTAAAGATAAATCAATGTTTCTAAATTTTCTATTTCATAATTAGTTCATAATTACAATACGATGAAGATGTACATTGAGTTTCTTCTCTTTCCATGGAGCACAACAGACTGAGTATACTGGACTATGAGGACTGAGTCACTCCACTCTGTTAACAAAGAGAGAGGCTGAAAATAAACACATAGAGTAAAACACTTCATGTTGAGGACTCAGGGTCTATACTGTACAAATTTTAGGGGATTTTACTTCTGACTGCTTCTAGTCTGACCTTGTAAACTGAATGCTCCTTAGCAGTTGCACTGCTTTCAGTGCACCCTGAGATCAGACCTTCCCATTTATTTTCATCTGAAAAGGAACCCCGTTTATGCTCACAAAAATACAATGAGCAGAGGAGGTATCAGGACATTCATTTGGGAAGGACACACATATTCTGACCTAACACACTAACATAGATGTAACCAGAAGCTATGCAAGCATCATTAGTATGGAACTTTGCCCAAGTAGCAGCCCCTACAATCAGGGAGCTTGATTAGTGCAGGTTCTGGCTCAACACTATGCTAATCACATCCTCCTGGCTTCTGGCCAGCACAAAGTGCAGGCAGAGGTCATTTGCCTCTGCCTACAAAATACCACATACACATTACCTAAATATGCATTCGTCCTTCATAAGGCACCATTATGTTTATTGCATTAATGAATGAAAATTTTGCAAGGGTTTAGTATTGCCTGGAAGGTGCCGTTTCAATTTTAAAGCAACTTTAAGAGGTTTAAATGTATTTGTTGTACTGCATTAAAATTGAATTCGTTTAAACATCCATTTTCAGTTTGAAAAGAGGAGATGAAAGATCTGAATGATACAGATAATCTGTGTGAGTTAAATCTGGAATGTGGGTGTCAAAGGTCCCTGTTCTCTGTGAAGAGCTACCTTGCTGACTAGGCAGAGACATTTCTTGAACCTGACCCTTTTACACTTCAACCCCATAGTCTAAGCTGACAGTAGCTTTTAGAATTTGCTATTTCTCTATATACCCAAAAATCTTACTAAGAAGTTATTGAAATGTTAAAGAGCAGTGAAAATCATAGCATATTTAATGAAATTAATTGGTATAAATTGTCCGATCAGTTTTAAAAGAAGCCAGTTTTGTCAAGCTACCTACTGTTTTAATGCACTGTCCAAAACTATCTCCAAAAAGCTAAGAACAATACTGTTCTGTCTTCATTAACAGACAACATATTTTGGCAGTCAATGCTTTTGTAGCTCCCTTGAGTGGTTCTGTAAGTCAGATTTCACTGATAATTGCTTTAATAAAATCTATTTTAACATAAAGGGCTTGATTTCAGAGGTGGCCTACACTTATTTGTGTTGTGCCTTATGCAGGCAAATATCTGTACAAGCACTCACAACACTAATGGGACTGCCCTCCTGGTTAAACAGATGCATAAGTGCTTTGCTGGGTCAAGGTCCAATGTCTGGATATACAGGTAAAAGATCTTAAACCTGTTTAAATTCTGTATGTGAACAAAAGAAGGAATGACTACCTGAATTTTCAGAAAATAACTATAGTTATGTCCATCAGCGTAAAAGGACTAAGCAGGTACCTAGAGATAGAGTCTACACTTCAATACTGACATAACTTCTCACGTCTGTATATTCCCCATCTGCAGCAGTCTTGTAGATAAAAAAAGAACTTAAAGGAGCTCTGACTGAGCATCTGATATGCCAATAACACAAGAATTAACTACTCCCAATAGGTTGTTCACCTCTGTGGCATGCTGAGCTCTCATTGGATATAATATGAGAAGACCAATAAAGGATTTTTTGTGTCTGTGACTGTTGAGCCTGATGAATAAATAAACTTTTAATCTTTCTTTCTGTTAATATCTAAAAAATAAATAAAGAAGCCTAAGGCACTGACATGAAAGACCAGTTATTAAATCCATTATCTAAATAAGAATATAATTTTTGATTAGGAGACAAGAGGGAGTCTTAACAGCAAATTAAATCTGTTTGTCAGTTGGCCTCTTTTTCTGGTGAAATGACCAAAGTTTTCTATTGCCCTTACTTCTCCCCATCCTGACCTCTCTAGCAGAAGACAGCCTTGTCATCAAAGCCTGCAGCCAACAGGTGGAGGAAAAGAGTTTCAGTCCTCTGTCCAAAACCTTCGACATCACAGGATACAACAGGGAAACTAATGAAAGCAAATGTTCCCAAGACAGTGTACAGAAGAAAAAAAGAGAGATATCTCAAGACCGTTACTGAAGCTGGACAATACAGGCCCTAATGACTTTCCTTGTAGAGAGCCTGAGGTAAAGAAGTAGTCATGGCAGGATGAATCTGGCCAGGAAGGAAGAATCAAGATTGCTCCTAAGATGTTGAAACATGTATTTTCTTTTTGTGATTCAACATACTGCAGGAGCTTTATTGCATTTTGGTGAGGCAATCATAAAGGAACACCAAATACATCCTCTCTAATCTGCTGTTGGTTGCCTGGGGAAAGAACACACCGTGATTTACAGTCCACAAACTTCATGGACTTCATGGACAGAATGAAGACCTTGATTTTAAAAATCTCTTTCCTCCAAAAGCATTTTAAAGCCACGTGCACTTAACATAAACACGTTTGTTTCAGAAGAAAGCCTTCTGCTAATTGCAGAGTCTTTATTTTCATAGTTAAAAAGTGTAAATAAGTCTTTTGTGTTATTGCTTACTTCACCCCTCCATGCTGTTTGCAGATTACTGCCTTCCCCTTTTCCTACTCTCCTCTCCTCTGTTGGTGTACCCTTTCCCAGCCAAATAGAGCTAAATAACCTGTTTCATGCCAGGTAACCCCTTTGGTGAGCATATTATTGGTCTGTTATTTGTTCAGAAGTGGGGGATTGCTGAGTCCCTTTCAAGCAAACTGCACGAAAATCTTCACAAATGAGCCTATGCCATTAGTAACAAGAGCACTAAGGGAGCCATTGTAGTGACTGAATGAATATTATGGATCTCTCTCTGTAATTTAATTCTGGAACTGGGAATGTTATGTGGTGTGTGAAGAGCTGAAGTACTGCCCCACCACCCCCTCCTCTCTTGCTCACACTCACACACAGAAGGAAATCAATGGCAGAAATATTCTTGCAGTACTGAATACATATGCACATTGGCATTTATGATAATTTGTGCTCCCTGTGGGGTGAAGAAGGTGTCTTAGAGGAAATTAGAACAGCCTGACACTGGTGCAGTCTCCCACCCTGCCATACAGGCCACGATTGACAAGGGCCCTTGTAAATAGAGAATTTAAGGAGGATGCTTTTCAAATTACATATAAGATGGCTGAAATGACATTTAAAATGCCAGTTTAAGCAAGAATGAATTTTCTGAATTATTCCCTTCATAATGTGTCATTGCACTTTTGCTGCATTTCCAGGACATTGATTGTAAATCTTATCCAGTGGCTCATTTAAGAAAATATGCAGAACTGGAGTATTTAATATATGTCATGGATTTGCATACATAAGAACAGTTATTTACAAAGTACTGAACTGTAAAACAAATTTACATTAATATTGGATTCAATCTTTTCAGAATGCTTTTATATGTAAAGGTAACTTGCCAAGTGCAGAGCTATAATACAAAAGAGAAAATGTCATTCCATATAACTATAAAACTGACCAGGAGAACTTCTTATTGCTGAAATGGAAGGTTTCCTAAACTATGAAATTATAGCAGAAGCAAATAAAAGATATAAGAACAAATGGAATTAATTCCAGCAAAGCTGTCAGACATTCTGTGTGAGAAAGTTAATCTCTCCTGTACTGACAACATTTTTTGTTTGTTGTATTTGCAGTCAGAGCTAATAAAACCAATTTTGATTTGTGGCGGAGATCAGTTACTTCATTCATAAGAACAAAAAGAATCCTGCATCCATATTTGCATGGCACACAATGAACCAATATCAAATTTGGAGGGCATATGTTACAGCTTTCACAGCAGTTATGCCTCAAAAGGTGATTTTTCTATTTTGTGCACACAGATTAAGAATTCTAATGTATCTATCCCAGAGTACAGGTTTCTCTTCACTTGCGCCACTGGATAAGCACTGTTTAGGTGATGCTATTCAGAACCATAGCAATATGGAGACTAGCAATTTTGTTTGGAATAAATTACATATGAATAGGCCTATTTTTTTTTTTTAATGTATTGAATATCCCTTGTTAAAAAAGCTGTTGGAAGAAGTTTTTTTTCATATTAGGAATCTGTTTCATGTTAAAAGACCTTAGTAGGTATGGTCTTCCAACACAGTGAGTCTAAGAGAAGTCACAGTAAAACTTATTTTGCTCATGTCTTTTCCCCTGAAAAATTAATGTGTGTCACAAATGATGGAAGACAGCTCTGATTTAGGTATCTAGTAATAAAGTTATTTGAAGGAAAGAAAACATGTAAGCTGTGTTTGCAAAATTTGGAAGTAGCCCAAAAGAACATCCTCAGAGCCACCATGGAGCTGGCTGGTCTTCACAACATTTGGTCTGGTCTCTCAGTCCCTGTGATGAGATCTGGACTGTAAGGTCCTCCGGAGTTTCTTTCCTGACCTTCTCTCTCTTATTCTTGATGCAGCTGGCAAGTTGTGCTGCACAGCTGTCTTTGCTCTGATTCCCCATAGCTAGCTGACACTTGCAAAGTGTAAAGAAAACAGAGGAAAGTGACTGAAATGCGATGGGCCTGACAGCTTCAGAAGGAGCAGCCAAAGAGCATGATTGGAGAGGTTCTTGCCATCTACATCAGGCAAGCATTTTGGATGCAAAGGCAAGGGGCAGACAGAAGCTGTCAGCTTATACACACAGGCATTTGAGATTAGTAACTCATTTGCTTGCTGTTTTCAGTTTAAAAGCTCTTCATATCAAGTTTTGACAGTACCTTTGAAAGCACTTTACAAACCACTTCTGTATTTCAGTCTTTCTATCCTCCTCACTACAGTGAATGGAGAGATCTGATCCTTACAAAATAAAGACGTGGGGCAATGTGATCCATTTAAGATATGCAGGAAGTGACTTCTGACTAAGACAAGGTTAGCATGACTGTCTCATGGTTGGTTGTAAGGACTTTTCACTTTACTGTGTGTCTTTTGACCAGGATCAAGGATGCTGTCTGGTATTAAGTCTAATCACTAACAACAGACATGGCATAAACTGACTATGTTATCATTAGTACCTGGAACTAACATATTTTTTTACTTCTTAATACTTCAAGATTCATAAATTCAATCCTGTTTCTTTATAAACATATCTAGTATTTGTCTTAATTAAAGCAAGATTATCTTATTGCAACATTTGGAATAACATAACTAGAAGATTATTATAATTATTTGTTTTAGTATTATTCTTGCTTTCGCTGTACTGTACACATTTTCCAAAGGATTTCTACAGATTAGTTTATTGAGGTTTTTTTAATCTTAATTTTTTGACCAGAGGCCCAGATTAAGATCAGAGATTTCTCATGATAGACATGCTATGATCACATGTGAAAATGTAATTCTTTTCTCAAAGGGAATGGTGTACAAACATAGGTAAGTAAGGGAAAAAAAGGTAATATTCACGCTGCTTTCATGCTCATTTTTTCAGAGAGTTGTATTTTTCAGATCTTAAAGTATCAACTTTTTAATTTATTCCTTCAGATAATATTTATTAACTGATTTCTTTTTCTCATAGTTTTTTTTCAGGATTAATCATCCTTTGTCAGAGCAACAGAAGAGTTTTTGTTTTATTTCTCGTGGAATTTATCCAGTTACAACTTTATAAGATAAATTTAGTTCCAAGAATAATAGGATTTGGTACACTGAGTTGGTTCCATAAAAAGCAGATTGGGAAGTGCAAACATATTGTAAATCAAGAATCTACATCTTTCTTTTCCCTGATTGTTTGGAAACAGGAGCCTGAACTTCTGCATTTTGCTGAAGATAAATGGGGGAAGCACTAGAAAGTTAAAATGCGCACTTTCTGCTTAGTGGAAAGATAAATTGGGACAGGTATATGTATTTACCAGCTCAGAATTTCACTGAGGCAGGGGATGCTAAAAAGAGGAGAAAAATCTGGTAGTGGTAGCTCTGAAAAACTACTGCAACTGAAGTCATGTGTATAACAAGACATGCCATACAAGAAACATGAAGAATGATATTTGTAATATAAGAATGGTGACAGAAAAATATAGAAGGTGTCATCCTAAATCCGGCAGAAAGTGAACATTTGTGCCAAGTGCTAAGTGAAAAGTGATTTGGAGTGAAAAGAAAACTGCTCCTTGTTTAAACCTAACATTGGATTTAGAAAGATCTTTAAAAAAGTAGAAGTATTTTGTAGATCATGTTTAACTGTCCCCAAAATAGCTCATGTGCGAACTTCCCATATCAAGACATAAAAGGACATGAAAGTGTCATAAAGTTATATTTGTACTCTGTCAAGTTACTTTGGTTATATCCAGTTACAATATAATAGTGGGAATTCCAGTACAAATTGTCATAATTAGATTCTAGAACACTTCAAGTTACAGCACATTATTACAATATTTTCATGTCTTCATCTCAAGAAAGGATTATCTTTATGCTCACTCTTCACTATACTAAGAAATAAGATAACTTAAAAGTCCTAAACTGTGCTCCATTTAGATCATTAAACAAAAGCATTGCCTATTGGATAAATACTATAACAGAATTTACATTTGAAGTGTTATGGAAAAATCTGTGAAAGCTCTGTCTATTTAATCTAATTGCTAGTTAAGGTCGTAAAGGCATGCTATTTGGCCAAGCCTCACAAATTTGCTTGGCACAATATTTAGTCACATTTTAGGAACTTACCCTTCCATTGATTTTCTTGCCTTCAGCTTTTCTCTTAGGTGGGTGGCTTGAGAAAATTTTTGGACAACCTGTTAAATTCTATTTTCCAGAATTCTTCCACTTGTGCATCAACTGGCTATCTTTCCTGGATTTCTCTATTCTGTTGTTTTTGTTTTTTTTCAGTGGGAGATAGTAATATTCTCTTTTCAGTCTTTTGTCTGAAATTTTTTTACTAATTTTTAAATTCTTTTGCAAAAATGATTTTATAATCTTTTTGTAATTTTATAATTGTAAAAGTGTTTTACAAGAGCATAGATATAACCACATTTATTCAGAACAAATGTTAGCCTACTATCCTATACCTGACTGTGGCCAACTACAAAGAAATATGAGAACAAAGTGTAGAAACAGTGTGCACAATTTATCTCTTCAGCTTCAACTGAATGACTTCCATAGCTTAACTACCTGATTATGTGTATGTTAAATCTACTAAGTCCATCTGATGCCCTTTACTTCTTAAATCTTTCCCCTTAATCTTTTTCACGTTCCTCCCTATATTACAACCTGTTTCATATTCCCCTCAGCTGTCTGTTGTTCAAACTAAAGATGATAGGTCAGTTAACCTCTCCACTCACTGAGAGAGATTAAATCAATCTCATCACTTAATTACCTTTGTTGACTTTCCTTTCACCTTTTGCAGTTCTACCACTTTTTTTTTAATTGGGGGAACAATAGTTTCACTGTGTTGAGAATGTCTGAATGCTTATGAGAGAGTCACGGGTTTATTTTTGTTCTCTACTCTTTCCCTATTAATCCAAGTTATTATTTTTTTTTAACTACTAGTGAGCAGTGAGAGGAATACAAGGGATCTTTTTGGTGTGGAAATCAGTAAGGAACAGTACACTGTGCACTCTAATTTTTCCAGGGGATCCATCTAATTTTAGACTTCTCCAGGCCCCACTACCAAATAGTCTTGGTTCATACTATTTTGTGCTTTGTCTTTGTTTTAAAGGTCATTTGTGAAATATGTTATTAGAACCCATATAAAAGATACAGAAATCATTGGAACTGTAAATTACTTGGAATCAGTCCCTTATATTTTAATGAGAAAATCAGGTATTTTATCATGAGCACACTGAATGAAGTTAAGGCTGATTTACTTCACCCTGCACTACTCCAGTTCTGGAATCAGATTTGACATACAGGTAAGTAGGACTGCCACAAAAAAGTGAACAAAAAAGATGATAGCAAAATTGCAGTATTGGAAAACTTAAGTTATGACTACAGTATATTTTCATAAATATAATGAATAACTACTGAACTACTGCCAGAAATGGCTGCAACCCAAAAATACTGAAAAACATACTGTATTAAGGAACATATGATTGGCACTTGTTTTTTTAAAGTTAAATTCTGTTTGGTTCCTTTTTGCTAGCCTCACTGCAACTGATTGATTTCAAATAAAGTGACAACCTAAAAATATCATTCTTTAATTTAGTTTCCAAGCAATTTGTTTCTTTTTGCTCCAACTTCCAGAATTCAGCTCCGCCAGATTTTTTTATAAGTTTCTGAATCTCACACAAGTTTCTTAATTCTCGTCTAATCTTGCCTACATGTCTCCCAGGTGTTGTTGCCTTATTTATTTTCCTTTTCACTGAAGCAGTGCAACCAGGAACTGTCACACCCACCAATAAATCTAGCCATAATTACGAAGTGTTAAAAATCCTGGAACATAACTTCTGGCCTACAAAGAATCTTGGTCCTCTCCTTTTCATTTCTTCTTCTCCTTGCTCCTCTTTCTGATAACTTCTTTCCCTTTGGAAAAGTTACTGACAAGGATCTCCCGAAAACATTATGAAGATCAGCAATGCTTAATTTCTCTCTCAAAACCTGCAGAACTCTCAAAAGGTTTGCAATGAAGTATAAACCTACTTATGCCTGTGATTAGAAATTAGAGATTAATAATGATTGACATGAACGTTCCACAAAGAATCTGTAATTATAGCTGCACAAATGAACAGGGGAAAAATACAAAAGAACTGTGATGTCACTCAGCCCTCTCCTTTTTTATAAAATTAATGAAATGTTTCCAAGTTCATTTCTTGGGCTGATCAGAAAAGTATTCTGCTGGAAAGAAATCAAATGATGGCAAGTATGCAGGATTTCTAATAAAATATTTGCATTAAAACAGTAATATATTCTTCATTTTGATCATATGCTTTTTTATTTTTGTATAGTTTGGGTCAAAAAGAGATATCATTAAGCATAAAAAGGCAAAAAAATGTATGAATAATAGCTCCATAATCAGTGCATTTCATTAAGTGAGCAGAAGCAACCTTGGCAAGAGTGTGATACAGGTACAGAGCGCAATAATTTATGTATATATAAGAATTTTTTTTTTAATGTCTGGAAAATCTTCATATTCATTGTCCTCCATAAGTTTTCCATGAGATGTTGGTTCAGCTACAGCTGTTTGAACTCACACATTTACTACACAATCTTCAGACAGTAAACTTCAACGTGAATACAAATGATCCTTTACATTCCTAACTCCCAAATATCCATAGCCTGCAAGGATTAGCAATAATAAATAACATTTTTCCTTACACATGGAAAAGGAAGGAGAAACTAGACATTATTTGCTCTAAGCCTCACTGTTCCTAAGTGGGTAAGTGTGGTTACAGCCTGAGAACCGCATGTGTGGTCAAGCTCAACCTCTCAGACTGAGAGACTCCAGGTGACTGAATCCCTGCAATCCTTTGGAGTAGAAATCAGTGTGAAGCGCTGAGTCCTTTGCCTGAGTTTCCTGACCTGGATAGAGAGATGATTCACATCAGTTTAGACTCAACATGACTGCTAATGTGTAGATGATGTGGAAACCTGGGTAAAGATGATCTCAATACAGTCAGTTGAAGACTGTAAATATTGTCTTCAATCCCCAAATTTTCTAAGTAAAAATATCCATCCTGAGTCAAGTTAAAAGCCCTTCTAAGCCTAAGAAGAATCCAGGACTGCTCTCCCCACAAAACCCCTCAAAATTTAGTAATCCTGGGAATAATTACTTTTGGTCACTGGCAGCTTTCACATTTATATGATTTTGCAAAATCACAAGCAAGGGGATATGCTGGAGCTCCAGAGATATTGTTATAGAAGAAATGCAGGGACCTCATCTCAAAACCAGAAGGATTCAAAAAAATTTCATGAAATGTCTCAAGATTATAGATGTTTTTGTGTCTCTGGCAGCAACTGATATGGAAACTGTAAACATAAATTACATGATTTTTAATGAAGGCTCTCTTATCCTTTAGAAAACTATTGTGTATGCAGGTATTGAAACACTTGAGCAGTCTGAGAGAATGTCTTCATAGTGTTCTATATTACAGTGAATGACAAGTTTGTCACTGATGACAGCAGGTATTCAAACAGGTTCATACAGAGAGAGAGAATGACATGCACTTTAAGAACCTCAGCATAACATCTGTAATAGTTTATAAAACATAATTTATATGGATTAAATGAAAATAACTATAATTTACGTTAAATGGATGTACAGATGTATTTTATATGCATTGTATAATAAATGCATCTAAAAATTATTGCAATCTTTTTTAATGCTTTTAAATGACTGACATTTTTAGATTTTATTTTGGTTTTTTAGCTCATTTTTATATACATTTATAAAAAGAGTTGTTACTTTTAAAATACAACTTGAAACCACTGGAATATTTGAGTAGTAATAAAATCTCTCTGCTGGGTACCCAACAACCTGTGCTACTTACTACAAGCCACTGAATTTATTATTGTAATGGCTTATGAGTAATAAAATATTGATATTGTTAAGAGACAAATTACGCCAAAAGAAAAATTATTTGTCTTATAAACATAGCTTGTGTAATAGTTTACATATTAGGTAGGACTAAAACCTATTCAGTGTCAAAATACTTCCACCTTATTATATTTTCTCCTTCAGGACAACTTAAAATGTATTTTCAGCCACTCTTACATGTATTTTTTCAAAATAACACCATCAGTTTTATTATTTTTATAGTGCCAGAGGGAATTACCTCTTATTTTGATTGTATGTATTTATTAAACCAGCTTGTTTTTTATGATTATGAGAATTATCTTCTTGATAGCATAGCACGATCTTTAAGCAAAGTTACACAGACAGCCTCCTTGGCTGTGTTACATCTTTTCTCCCTTCCTCTTTTTTTTCTTGTTCTTTGTTTCCTTCACATTTCTTCACCTTTACTGAGACAGCCCCCAAATATGTCTTTTGTGGCTTAAGTTTATGTCATCTTCTTAGTCCAGATATACTGATATATACAATATAGACAGATATGTATTTCTATTATTTTTTGGTAATTCTTGCTTCCTCCCTTTCTGTTTTGCATTGTGAGCATGTCAGTTTCTGTAGTCCAGACATCTCCCCACATCATCATAAGATACTTTTTCCACCATTTTCATAATACCAAAATATGATCCATGACTCAACTGCAAGCTCAAGAGCAAGACATCTTATTTAGAGAATGACAGGATGAGAAGAAGCATCTTTGTCTCTGTCAGCATATGAGCACACAGTCCTGGAAATCTTGGGCCTGACCCACTGGTAGCACATGCCAATCACAGATCTCTAAATGCACATGTACATGCACATGTATCAAAAATCTATTAGTATTTAGGCACATACATAATCCATAAATATAGATGTTGACAAAAAATCTATTGATGACATCCTGTTGTCTAATTTTAATTTTATTTTAATCTGATTTATATTGATGCAACATGAATACTCACACAATAAATAAAGACATTCAAGAATTATGAGTGACAGTAAAATCACAGAAAATCAGACAAAACAAACACAAAGTACAATATTTAGTCCATAAAATGGAGAATCTGCCAGAGCTTGTCAATATTCTTTTAAGAAATCCTGTAGCATGGTATGTCAGAAGCTCATTGAAATGAAGTGGCCTCTGTGAGGGTTTGCCAATCCATCCGTGCAGTCCACGCTGCCCAATCAATAGGTAATGAATGCTTACAAAGTGACACTATCAGCAAGGGAAGTGTTTGTATTAATGAAGAAAAAAGGGGATCTAGGGAAGGAAATCCTCATACTGTTACTGTATGTCAGCTTAAAATTTTAAAGGAGCTGGACTGTTACCATATGGGGAATATTGCATGTGAAAACCCAAAGGATAAGTGTAGTAAGAAGAAACTCAACAGCATATGCATTCTGGAGCATTCAGTGCTATCTCATTAAGAGAGATTTTTGTTATTAGCAGTTTTTATTATTTTTGAAATACCAACCATTTTTAGCAGTATAGTACTGTCGGGTGACTTTATTCTAGCATAAGGTTTGATTAGGTTTGAGACTACACATACAAACAATAAAAAGGACAGATACTGTATGGAAAACATAAACCTTAGCAGACTGAACCCAATAAGTGCTTTAACAGTGTAAGTGCTCAAGCAGTCATCTGGGGCTGTTACCAAGAAAGCAATATATCTGATTTTACTCACTTGTGGTTGTTATATATTTACTGCATCAAAACAAAATGTCAAAGCTCCTTTACTGTAAAACTGTAGTGAATAGCAGCATTCGAGAGCTGAGCAGCTGCTCTGTGGTGAGCTTGCTGAGGAGACACAGGAAAATGCACATCTCCACTCTATCTCTGTAAAGCTTATGGAAAAAAGCAAATGAGAACCTTGAACAGAGGCCCCATATGATTACTCGTCTGATTTGGATGGACATTGGGTTTGTGGCTCACTCCCAGACTTGGAGTTGTACTTCATTCCTCAGCTCATCTGCACCTTTTTCCCCATGGAACCTGAGTGTGGTACTTCTACCTCCATGTGTTCCTAATGTAAAGTTGTATCCTAGTATTTCAACATCCACAGCGAAAGGTTTCATGCTTATAGTTGGAGATGACTTTCACCTGGAGCAAACTAATCTGTAAAAATACATTACAGAGGACTGACTAGAAATACTCTGACCTTTTTCAGACAGAACTGGCCTGAATGATGATTTATGGTGATTTATTTAGGTTCAGTCATGGATATTTGCCTTCAGTCTCAGCAGAATGTCAGCTCTTTGTATGTTTTTTTTTTTTTGTATTGCTTGTAATTATCAGGGATGATGTTAAGTCACGAAGCTCATATCACATAAATCACTTTCAACAACACCAAACTTAGTAGGGTTCCTGGAAGTTGAGTTTGTGCAGCTCTAATGCTCAACACACTCCTATTCAAGGTGACTTACTATTTTATACCCACGAAGAAAATGGCCTTGGTTAAGAACCTCTGCAATTTTCTTATCCTGGTCTTTTGACATTTGCTTTTTTAGGTGGTTAAAACTGAAGTCAGGGAAGCATTGACATCAGTTCCAGAACTCTATTTTTCTCTACAGGAAATCTTGTACAGGGTTCTCATGTTCAAACTGGGTAAAAGCACTGTCATTTAAGTAATGGGCAGTACACTTCTTTTAGTGGAAAATACTTTGGGTGCCTATTGCCTTGGAAAATAAGCAGAGAAGCCACAACTGAGAATCAGACACTACTGTTGTGAAGAACAATACGTTTTATGATTCCTTTTTTTCCTTTCTCAATGCTACAAGGGATATGAAGTTTTTAGCAAAAAATAAACATCAGTAAGAGTTACGAGATTTTACTACAAGTCTCTGCTACCTCAGATGTGAAGAACAATATTTTACAATCAAGTTCTCCATTAGACCTTCAAAACAATGCCAGAAATATAAGCAGACAAAAAATAAGAATAAAAAAAGAAATTCTTAAAACAAAAAGTCCTCTTAAAAGATATGTGTTAGGAATTATAACAGATAATTTTATTAAGAAGTCAACTGATTAACAAATATTAGCACTGTCTTTTTGTATTTCTAAGGTACAAAACATGCATTGATTTCTTCATAGACTGCAGAAACAAGAAGACCTGAAATCAGGTGATTTCTGAAACTGCAGTATGAACCCCATCTATAAAATCAGATCAAGAAGCATTAAAGATAAAAAAATTTTATATGCTTCTGTATTCTCAACCAGAACATAACTGTTTATCTGAACATAATTTAATGTGTACAGTTGCCAACTTAAAGAATGCAAGACATATTTTAGGAGTTGATTTTGATTTTATCTTTTATGATATCAGGGAATGAATATGTATTTTTGCTTAAAGTAGCCAAAGAGGAAAATTCTCCTTTGCTTTGTCCTCCACTGCATTTCACACAGTGGCAGTGAGTTACTCAAGTCATCTGGGTTACATGTGCCTCAGGTAAACTCTTGGCTGTGTAAAATAGTCTACACAGAGTTTTACACTAAGTTTACAGAATTTTACCATATTGTATATCTTCAATCAAGCACCATAAATAGTAAAAAAAAATCCATGACTGATTTTCTGTGTAGTCTTCAGTATTTTGTGTAATTTTTTTGTACTTCTTAAGGCAAAGACAAACCCCTCTCACTCTGAGTGACATGAAAAATAAGAATTATAATCTTAACTGGCAGACATTGTTTTAACAATAGTAATTAGTTGTAGTGATATATTTACGTATCTATAAAAACTTTCAATGCACTCTTCAAATGTGAATTTGAGTTAGTTTGTTTGCCTTGTATTCGCTTTTTCTGACAACTGCAGATGTTTTGTTATTTTCTAATTGTGTCTGTATAAATTTGCAAACATAAAACCCACACAGTTTTTGACAACTGTTTATTTGTAAACTAGTAAATGTACAGATTTCTAGTTTTGCAATTCATTTTGTAACAACTTAAATAAATCTGAGCCATTTGCTTTGTGAGTTCTGAAGTAATGTGAGTAAAACAATTAAATCAGCAGTTTCCACACAAAATTACCTGGGAGGATAGGACCTGGGAGCCTATACATAAGATTGTGAAAATATTCCTGTTGCTTTTATGTGCTCAGATGAGCCTCATTTAAGTCATAAAACAATGTATGACTTTTGGAGTGGGCTACTATTTAAACCTGTTGTGTATCTGTTAGCTATGGTGGTATGTTTTGCTACACTGATATACCACCAATCACACATAGTTTTTATTACTCACCCTCACTCAGATCAGCAATGAGAAAAAAGACTTTAGCCATCCATTTAGTATCTGTCTGTTTTAGTTAGTGATAGTGGCCCTCAATTAAAAGCCCTTTTAAATTTCACTTCTTTATCTCAGATAGAATGCATTTTTATACACTGCAAAAAGAAGCTATTTATCTTTTTTTTTTTTTTAATTCTTAAGATATTGCTTGATATTATTAGGAGAATACTCAGTCTGTGGTTTTATCTTTGCTTGTCATTGGACCACCCTTAGCTGTAGTATATCAATGTTTTGACCTCCAACATGGAATATGTAGGGAACAACTTAAGGAGGAAAAAGGAAACCCCCGAACAACTCCCAAATAAAATTCTTTCTTCATTTAATTTGTGACCTTGGCAGACTTGAAAAAAGAAGTTGTTTGTGCCAGCTTGGGCCTTGTTCAGCATTCAGACGTGACTCTGTATCAGTGATTTCAAAAAGCCATTTGGAATCAAATTCATGACTATGCTATGCTCCAGAAATGTTTTTGCCTGAATGATATGCAGGTCTCACTTCACAAAGAGGGCCACACACAAAAGATCAATGATTAAAAACATTAAAGATATGGAAGTTTCTTGTGAGAGAATTAAATATTTCACATCAAGAAGGACAGAGCTTGATGAAATACTCAGTTCCTTTGTATCTTTACTCATTCATGTGGCATAAAATTAAGAACAAAAGGGACTTCTTGATTAATGGCCTCTGCTAATCATTCCAGTAGAATACACAGAGACATTTTTTATTTGATTTCACTACCAAATTAAGTTTGCGTTAATCATAAATGTCACTTGCACAAAAATCACACATAAATATTCAGAATTATCTATATTTTATCAGTTATAACAGAATGCTCGGCAGCCAGAGTAGGTTTAAACAAGCAATTAGTGAATAAGTTATTAAACATTTTAAACAAATGTGATGCATGAAACCTGAATTAGAAGAGTTCAAGAAACTTAACAGTGTCTTGATTATACAGGTGCCTGAGCTGGAGACAGATTTACCATGTCTGAAAAAAAAGAATATTCACTAGAACTTAACATGCCACAGAATTTTCTTTCCTTACATTTCTTCCAATCTCTCTGATGAAGACTTTTGAAAATTCCTTTGGTAAATCCTGCAAAAGCAATTTCTGAGTCTTTTCATTAGATTTGAATTTGTATTGGTTGTCCTCATGCCTCTTTTCTTTAAATTACCATTTTTCAAGCCAGTTTATGACCATAACTTTCATGAAAAACAACTTCCAGAGAAAATCTCTTAACACACTGTATATATATATATATATATTTTAATTGTACTTTTCAGTATTAACAGAAAAGCTGCCTTCATGTTAATTTATCGAGATGCAATGTAAACAATGGAGAGAGGATTTTTCTTTTTTGATTCCTGCAGGCTAAGCTTTCTTCTTTAAATAAGATTATTGTTTACAGATTCCTAATTAGGCTTCGTGGAAATCTGTTGTTACCTTATGTGAATTAGAGCTACAGAGCTTGATGCTCTCTCATTTGTCTGAGCAAATCCCAAAAAATAATCATGCACAAATTGATAAAAATTGAGTCTGGAAGTGTAAAACAAAAAGAAGATGTTGCCTTCTAGAACTTCATCCCTGAGCTCTTAGCAGTTAAGATGAATAAAATAGTGTACAATGGAAACCGGTCTTCAGTTGTGTGTGGAGTGAGTGTTCAGGTACTTAATCTGGAGAGGAAATAATGCTTTTTAAACCTGAGAGGCTTTGTGTCTGGGACAGGTACTATACATATTATTATGTGTGTGTGTGTATAATGCATGTATATAAGAAGTTACATTGGATGGTTACACAAGACATCAGGGTCTTATTGAATGAAAAAATGATATAAAGGCTTACTAAATGTCTGTGGATGGAAGAACTGCAATTATTTCTGTTAAGATTCTGTAAAGGACATCACACATATTTAAGACTTTTCTTCAAGTCTCAGTTAATTTCCCTAAGATAACGTGAGTCTCAGACTAGGGCATTTGCTGGGGCTTAATTATTGGCTAGGGTTTGTAACCCAAAATATAACTTTGAGCTATACACTACTCCCAGAAATTGATTAATCTCCCAACAGTGCCTCAATGTGTGCTGCTTAATTAACATTGCATTAAATATAGTTTAGAGATATTTCAGTATCAGAATTGAGTAAAATGTCCTTATTCCACTTTCCCGTCTCTGGTACACTTATGGTTTTGTAAAATTGAAAGTCTATAAGTTGTGACATAGTCTGGATCTCACAGACTGATAAGTACTTTCTTCATTCATTGCATTTGCCCCACTAGCCCAAAGGCTACAGTGAGGAAACTAGATTCTAAAACAGAATCTAGAAAATTGGTTCTTCAGACCTGCAGCTAATAAGAAACAGGATTCTGAGATTACGCATCACTGCTCTTATGCCCATCCCTTTAGCAGATGATCAAGGCAGTCTGTGTTTCTTATCAATTAAGGAAAATTCATTAACAATGTCACATCTGAATATATATATTCCATGCTTAAAATTAAGATGTAATCAGCAGTGCAAATAAATATGTGTGATGCTGGTTGGTTTTCAGCTCTGAAACTGAACGAATTTGACTTCTACTGTTCACTTCATTGATCAAATAGTATTGGTTAAATTTGTTGGTGAACCTCACTCATCTCCAACATTTAGTTTTATATCTCCTATTTTTTGGAAAAAAAAACCAAAAAACAACAAAAGTTCACCCATAAATTAAATTAAAATTTTACTATGTCTTCCTTGGCTATTAAAATTGTTTACAGAAAGTGAATGTGTGACTATTTAATCTTCCATTTGTGTCTAATTCAGCCTACAGCCAAGAGTATGAGACAGCATTAAAACGTACTGACTGGGAAGGATGCTAAGAAAAAAAAAAAAGATTGAAAAACATGGGCTAGACAAATTTTTATCATTTTAACTCTTTCTGGATCATACTCAGCCTAGCACAATTAAGGTTGATAACCTTAACCTTCGAATTCATTCTCTGTCCTGTTATTGAGGATTTTACTGCATAGTATCTTAGTACAGTATGGGTGGAAAGCAGTAACATGCCAGCTATTCACCAGTACTGGAGAAAAAACAAACCTCTTACTGCTTTCTAAAGCAGCCTATGAGATGAGATGAGATGAGATAAGGCACAAAAACCAATACTGGGAAATATGGAAGAGGTGGTAGTCCATGAAATACCTGATGGTTTACCTATTATCAATACATTGTAGGCAGCATTATAAAATGAATTCTTAAAGTTGAGACTGAAGAGAAGATAATGAAGTAACCTTTTAAATAAAGAGGAAGTGACACCATGAAAGAAATAATGTGTTTGGATAATTTAATAGAAAAACTATAATAATTGCATGATTTTTTTTTTTTTATTTATTGTAGTGTTTGTTCAGTTCTGATGTTAATATAAATTCAGATTGTCCATGAAAGAAATCTCCTGTTGTGAACCAACAGGAAAATTTTTTAGTCTTTTTTTACATATTAATATTGTATATCGTTTTTGGTTCGTTATGTACCTTGGAAGAACATAATTAATGCTTCCCCTGTCAACAGGCCCTGAAAACTGTCTCAATAAGGATGTGGATAATAAAAAGTAATAATATCAGGGGCATCATTAAAATAATAATTCAACCACATTTCCCTTCATTTATCACGCTAGGATGATGGAATTAAATTTCAGGTAATTGTCTCCTGCATTTACTCATCCTGAAGACTGGAAAATGGCTTATTTGCTTGTTATTTAGTCCATAAAATTTTACCTCTGTCACAAACTTTTATTCATTTGAAAAAGGAAATTTTAGTGATCATTAAGTTAAAATGTATATCAAAAAATATTGCCTTCTAGTTCAGACCAAAATTAGAATTAAGTATCTATAAATATGAGAAGAAATGCAAACTTCTACATGGGCAAGTCAGGGATCATTTCTCTCTTTTTTTTTTTTCTATAAATAATTCCTCAGAGACTTGTTATTATAAAGGCTGAATCCACAGAAGAGATTGCCTGATTTCCTATAGTGACAATATATAATTTTTCTACAGAATGTTTTTTCAAGTATTTCTCCTGCATTTACAGGCTAGACATATCAATAGCCATTCTGAACTATCATGCTAAGCTCTGAAAAATTTAAATGCAAACACATACATAAGATTTGTTGCTAGAAGAATGCACAAGTACTCAATAAAATCTTCGTACAGATTTTTCTACCAGTCACTAATGTGAGCTAAAAAGTAGGAATACAAAAATGGGATAGAATCTTAAATAATTATAAATACCTAAGAGTATTATTCTTTCCTCTTGTAAACTTTGTATTTTGCTAGAACTATACCTGACTGACTTAACTGTGAAAACAAATAAGAAAACCAATAGCATAACTAATGGACTACATTAAGAATATTGTATTGCAGCACTTCAGCAAACAAGTAGCTGCTTTTTTATTATCTGATACATCTAAATTATTAGTTTGAAACAATCAAAATAATTCTTATGGATTGAAGCAATATTTATTTAGAGCTCTGATGTCTGTTAGAAGTTAAATTATCTAGAAAACACATCTTGGTCTAGCCAAATAATATGAAGTGTCATTATATGTGAATTTTGTGACATCTCAGGTTTCAATAAAATTATTATATTCAAATTTAAAGACTGTGAAGAAGGCATATTGGAAGAATATAAAACACTATAACTTGTAAAGTATTTCCACTATCTACATGTATTTCAGAATTTTTAGAGCCAAATAATGTCTGTTCCCAGACTGCAGCTGAAAGCAAGATTCTCTACCATTCCCAGTCAAGGTAGATTTGGTACCAGTGTAATTTCCAGGCAGCACAAACCCTCCAGCAGATGCATGTGCACATATTTTAGCAGAATAAAGAGCAAAACAAAAGCAAGCAAGAGTGGATAGATAATCCTGAAATAAAAACAATATATTACTGAAGAAATAATATGCAGCTTTTCCTCACTTCATAAAATGATGATCTTCATGGTTTTCCAACAATTTTTCCAATACATTTTTCCAATCCATTTTATGGATGTCACTTACACAAATCTTGGGGAGTTAATCTGGATAAAGTTATAACTAAGCTTTTCTGGCCCTCAGGCACCTAAGTCTTGGCAGTCTCCTGCTGTTTGCTATCAATGCAAAAACCTGCATTACTTCTGCATCCCATGAGGACTGTTTAGTATTCAGAATTGTGCGTTTTTATTCTGCCTTCAAAGGTTTTTCATTTCGTTTTATGCAGTTAGACTGTACTGTAAGTGGCTGATATCACAACTTTGCTTGTCTCAGGTGGTTTTTTTAACGCATAATGGAGCATCACCCACCAGCAGCACTGAAGCTAATATCTGTAGTTAATATTTCCATGTTAAGTTTCTGCACTCAGTATTTAACAACACAGCTGAAAAAATCTCAGGGGTGAAAGCTGACACTGAAAATGAGTTAATAGGCAAGAAAAGTCTGATGGCTTCTCTGAAAATACATTATATCCAGTGGCACTCTGCGGGTTGATATATATTAGTTTTCTGAATGCCTTTTTTGCTGAAGTACATCTGGGAAAAGTTACATACAGTTGTCACTTGAGCTTTATGACTACTGCAGGCTTGTCTCTTTTTTTTTTTTTTCTCCTCATTGTGTGGCACTTCTAAGTTATATTAAATGTTGCTACACCTTAGGTTTGTGTTTTGTGTCCTAAGTGGGATGAAAAATGATTGATCATAAATACATAGTTTAGAATATTAGCTGGTTTTATATATCAATTAAAAACTTAGCATTAGGTGTTTTACCTTTATATAACACATATATATCCAAAGATGGGGGTCTCCATTAAGAAATAAGCATTTACCAACAACAGCTACATCACAGTAACTTAGCAATATAAAGTAATGGTTTTCATTAGAGGATGGCATCTCAAAATTTGTGGGGATAACATTTATCAAACTCTGAATTTTTATTGCTGATATCTTGTAATATTGCACACAATCTAGGGAGGGTAAACAAAAATTTGAAAAAAATTATACTAAAAGAAGATCTGATTTTTTCTAGTTTATCCAGCCTTAATTACTAGTTGAGGAATGAGTGTTTCAGGGAGGAACTTAAACATGTATTCCACCTCTCTCTTATTTCTGATTATGCATCTAGATTTGCACAGACTCTTGGAATTTTTGAGAATAAATAATACTTTGTAATTTAATTCTTTACTTAAATTAAAACTAGGAGAAACTATGATATAGTTTCCATCTATACCTTCCCATCTATACCTTCCCATCTTTCTCTCTAAGATGTTTTGAGGCTGGAACTTTTGCAGGTCATCCAAGAAATTAAGGACACAAATCAAAATGCGTATGCCAAGAAACTTCATTTTAGTGTTCAATAATTGCAATTTCATCTTAAATTGTTAAGTCAAAACTGACACTAAATAGGTGAGTGAAATAACCATTCAATTTCACTGTTTTCAGTCTCAAGAAAACTTACTTATTCTTTATTCTCAAATGTCAAATAGTGACTGAACTCCAGTAAAATTATCTTTGATAAACACTGGTGAGCGATATCGCCAGCACATTCTCTCCAGGCGTGTGTTTATTTCATGATGATTGCTTCAGGTATTCTTGAAAGTCATTTCAGCAACTTTGTCCTGATGACAAAGATGTTTTTCTGAATGGATATTTGATCTTAGTGTTGAGGTTTTCTTTAAGATACCACAAACTTCTTTTCTATTTTAAGTAAGTCATTGGGATTCATAGCAGGTAGTTACAGTAAGAACCAACTCAAATCTTTGCAAGTCTTCTTTCAGAAAAGAAATCACTCTCAAGATGTTTACAGTAAAAGCTAAGGTGTTCCAGAGCTTTAGCTCCAGCTTGCAGGCAGGGTTAGCTTTTGTGTCCTTTTCACCACAGAGCAAAATTGTTGACGTGGAGTATCATGGTTTACCAATTTACCTGCAAGACAAATTATAGAGGCACAGGCTGTTGGACTATGTCAAAGTTTGTTTCACTTCACATTAGTTAAACATTAGACCATAAAACAAAGGCAAAGTTAGTAAGGCAATTTACTGACAGAGTTGCAGAAAAGAAATGTATTTTTAAAAGCATATGATCATCATTCTGGTATGTATATAAAGTGTCACTTCATCTTAATTGAATATCATGGCACTGAATATCCATATGCATCAAGTGAATTCCTAAATTTACAAGGTGCAAATTATTTTAAGGTAAGTAGATTGGGATAATGAACTATTAAGGACAAGATTTCAAATTTAATTTTTGATAATTTTCAATGTTTATATATTGAGTCAATAGACTGCTGCAGAGATGAAGGATAAATTGTTTCCTTATGTTGAATGCATTGTCCCAACAGTAAGAATTTTAAACCAGGTGCTGAAATGAGAAGAGACTATTGCATGGTTGCTAGTGTTTCTTTACCATATTTATGAAAAATGGTTAATAATGAAAGAAAAAAAAAATTAAGCAGTGCCAAATCTTCAGTCATTCAGAAAAATAGAGGAACGGAGGTTTCAGTTAAAGATAATATGTCCTGTTCTTAAAACCATAATATTTGAAATTTTATTCCTCTTTGGAGACTATCTGGTAGCTACTCCACTTCACTGAAAGAAGCTACTTATGAGTAGTTCTAAAATTCTAATAAATGTTTTACTCCTTTTTCATGTTATTTTTAGTTTAAGGTTTTGCAGTTTTAACTATTTAATTGTATTTCATAAAAATAAAAACTTAAGATTGTGACCTAATATCAAAGTGATAAAAGGGAAAACATGAAGGATCTTCTTTAAATATATTGACTTAACTTTTTAGAATGATTTATTTTTCTATTAACTATGCAGAACCAGGGGATTTCACTGTGGGTTTTTTTTTTCATCCAAAGAATTTTTGATAAAAAATATTAATCTAACTGTGGCAGGGAGAGGGAGGAAGTGTCTATACTCAAAACCCTAATATAAATGGAATGATCAACCATGAAAAAGAGAATTTTTTTATTCTAAAAATGTCAGAGCAGTAAATTTTGACATTAGTGAATTAGTATTTCCACCCATATGTTTCTCTCCAACAACATTCTGGTATGCTGGCATTCACAGCCTATTCTGTTTATGATGTGATCACAGGCTGAGCAAATATGCTTCCTTCAAAGTGTCACTGCCTGGATTCTTTCCAGGTTTAGTGGTTCCAGCAGAGAAGCAGACCCTACAGGGACCCTGAGCAGGGCTGCAGCTAAGTGCCAAGCCCTTGCCCAAAGGATAGTGAAATGTTCTTTTGATCCAATTTCTGCATGAATTTAGAAGAAAATGGACATGTGATTGACTTAGTGGGTCTCCTGTCATCTGCTACGGGATTCGCCTTCGTGTCATTTCCGAAATCTTTGATGTAAATAACACAGGGTAGTTTCAATCTGGGGTTTTGCAAAAGGATTTTGAAACTTGGTTCCTAATGACAAAATGAAGCCACATAGCATGAAACAATGGATCCTTTCCATGTGCACATCTTTATTTTAAGAAAATGAAATGTTTCATTTGTACAAATAGCAGTCTGGTCTGCTTCTTCACATGTTTTTGGATGCGTTTGTGTTGAATTTTTTTAAGCTACTGATAAAAAAGTTGTTTGAAACAAGGGTAAGTCAAAGGATCACAACTTAAAGGTCTAGGTAACTCTAACAGCCTATCAGGAACTCAAATACATGACAGCTCTGAAAGAAAATGCAAAGCTGCCAATATTATCTGTGGACTGAGTCAAGAAGCCAGATACTACCAAAAAAATCATTTTCTGCTGTTTGGCATTTTGGGGTCTCATGGGTGCCATTGAAAGACAAAAGGATCCAATGCATATTATAAAACAATATGGTAGACCTCAAATGCCTCTACTGTTCTTGAGGACAACTTTATGCTGAGTAGCAACGGTGTTAAAAAAACTCCACAAGTACCATATCTGTTAGAACATGGAAAGCATGTGAAAAATTAAACAATTTTCAAATTCATCTTCTTTGTTATATTTGGGAGTCATAGAAGTTCCGGTGTAGCTCAGGATTCTGAGGGGAGGACGAGGTAAGCTAAAAGCAGAGTTGCATTAAATCCAGCCTCCAATACAAGCTTTTGAATTGACTTGCTCCTGCATCAGATAAATTTTAAAGAAAGATAATTACATAGCAAAGGGTCCTGCAAATAAAAACAAATCTAATTGATTTTATTTACCTTTTATTTTGTGTTGTGAGATAAAACCTGAACTAGATATTCTTTTAATCAAAGATTCATAAGATTGATCTTGATTTGGGTTATTTATCTGTGTTTTTTTCAAATTTTCTTCTCCCTTCATTTTAAGGTTTGATTGTTATAATACATTTATCCTGCTTAATATTCAATTGCATTAGTAACTGGAGTAGATAAATTTCCTGCACTTTTTCTCTAAATACTTATTTCCTTAAGTTAATATCAATGTACTCTTAAAGTCCTGATGCCTTGTACATTAGAGGCAGATTTGTTCAGAAGTATTAGCAGAATTTGCCAGAGAGGTGTTCTAAAAGTTCTTCAAATTCGTTCCACTTTTATGCATAAAGTGTGGAACAGAAGAATGTAATTTACAGACAATTATCATAAATATCTGAGATTATTGACACTATGCTGGAAGAACACCTGGAAGGTATGGAACAGTACAGATAAAAATGAATTTCTGAGTCTGCATTTTATCTTAAAATATCTTACACCACTATGTCTCTTAGTGTCATATTTTCTCTTGAGGGGGCTAATGGAACTTTTCCAGTGGTTTTGTGTAAAGATTATTATTGTGATAGCTCATTTTCATTTGACTACATTATTTGAGGAGTACGAAGATAATTTTAATAGCTTTTTAGAAATTTCTTTATTCATTCTTTAAACAAAGGAAAATTCTTTGAATTTTAGATAGATGATGAACAGAATTGAGGACAACTGGAAATGGGGAATGAGACAGCAAATAGTGCTGTTCCTTTTATGTGACACAAGAATACATTTCCAAAGACAAATTAGCAAACTGCTTCCTAGACTACTACCAGATTCCTCTGAGCACCAAGATTAGAGTGCAGACAAGATTTCCAACTACAAAAATATAAGACATTGAAAGAGGCAGTGATGTTTTGAAGGAGAAAGACCTTATTTTTCAGCAAAGAAAATCTTCCTCACCTACACTAGAATTACTCAGTGTGGTTTTTTACAGTAACATCACATCTTGAGTAATGCTGCATTTTAAACTTATGCCAATTCACTGATACATAGGAAAGACTTTAGAATGCTTATTTATTCTCATTGCATTCATTAATTCTCTTCAGGTAGCAGTGTCCTAAACATCAGAGTGACTAGTTATTTCATTATCATGAGCATCAACAGGGCTTTTTTGAATTCATACAGTTTTAAAGCATTATCTTCAGTGGCCAGAAGAACTGCAGAAGGAAGTAAAACCTTATCCCCTATTAGATAAGAAGGGAAATTTTAATGTGTCACTGTAATTTTCCAATTTTTTTTCTGTCTGTCATCTAAAATGGCTGAAATTAAATAACATTGAGAAAAAATTCAGTAGGGAGGTATGAATTCAGAAAGTGAGTCTGTAAGTAGCAGGAAAAACTGGTACAGAAAACTGTAGCACATCCCACTGTGAGTAATGGCTTGTGAAAAATATGTTCCATTACAGCCGAACATCATCCAGTTACAATTTATCTCTCTTCCTAGTAGCAGCATCTTTCTCTTCCCCATTGTATTCTCTTTATCTTGAAAGAAATTGCATGATTTTATGTTTTGTTCTTGAACTGCACAATTTTGCAATAATGCAAAACCAAGCTCCAAGCATACATTTTAGTTTAACTTACTGATACTGCTAAACTGGTGCTGGCATTGCTAAAATCTCCCCTTTAAATCAGGGCGAAAACCAGAGTGTGACTGCAGAACCACCCTGCAAGCCTGCAGGTAAGGATGCTAGTATGTCGATAACATGTCTACACTGGCTCAAATAATGTCCCATTGTGTCTCAAAATACTGTACATCTGTGGCCAACAGAACTCATTTGGATTTCAATTTCTTCTAGACCTTTGAGAGAACAGAAAATAGCATACTGGTTGAAATTTTAGATTTTACAAGTGTTGAATGTTATATGCAACAATTTATGCACCTGTAAAAGTTATTTTTACTGTCTGAGAGGTTGTCTTCTGATAAAATTTCAAAAAGATAAGGCTTTATGTTTCTTTCCAAAATTTCTAAATCAAACACTGAGTCAAGAGCTTCCCTAAGTGCCCACACAGAACTCAGGGTCTATGAAGATCCACTGTGACACCCATGTCACAAGTTGCACCTCCCCTGAATGAGTAAGGGAAGAGTAAGGAGTAAGAGTAATGAGTAAGGAAGGACCAAGAATAAGGGTGGTCTCTGTTTTCCTCACAGTAAGCCACTGACACAACAAAGAACAAAAAAACCCAAACAAAACCAAAGCAACCTACAAACTTGGGAAGAAAAGAGCAACTTGGCTTTTTATTTTTATCTTGTGGATAGGAGGGGAATATTTCTTCAGCTTTGGTGGAGACCAAAGCCTTTCTAATAGAGTGATATTTCAAAAAGTGCACAGCCATTTCCTGGTTTAGCAAGATTTATAGATGAGTGTATTTAATTCATACTTGGAGGAAGCAAGAGAAGAAAAAACAACAAAAAATAAAACAAAACAAACAAAGAAAACAAAACAAAACACAACAAAAGCAATATGAATAAAGAAAGTTCTTGCAAATTCTAGAATGGGCTTGGAATCAGTGCTTGACATTGCCTACACTGCTTTAAAGTAACCTTGAGCCTTACAGCTAGTTGAAATAAGTGGAATGGAGAGACACAAAGCTAGTAAGGACAGGAAGATTGAACAGAGTGTGGAAATTCAAGTAAGTAGGTAATCAGACAAATATTTATCTAAGAGTGCAAAATCTAAGGAGACAGTTACTGTTTAAGTATTTGGTCTAATGGTGTCTTTGAAGAAGCACTACTTTCCTGAACTGACTGTATATGTATGAGACCATGGTATTTTAAAATTCTCTTGGATGGAAGTAAACACACAGGCTTATTTCAAGTTTTGAAGTCTTAGAAAAGTGTCTATGACCAACATGAGAAAACAGTTTTTTCATGCTTTTCTGTGTTCAAAATATATTCTAATGTAAAAATCCAATAATTTAATTGCAGTAACAAACTCACTGATGTGTGTTTATCTTTCTTTTACACACAGGGATTTACTAAAAATCACCTTATGGAAAAGTAGTGCTATGTGCTAAAATCCAAACTCAATGGAGCACTGCACATAAAAGTTATTAAAATCAAATGGTTCCTTTAAACTTTAAATTCAAACTCAGAGCAGCAGCTAATCCAAAAAGAAATTAAGTGAAATGCCCCTCTGGGAAACAGTAAAACTTATGCATTCAGGAAAAGAGTTAAATGATGAATCAAACTAAGAACAATGACATTCCTTGGAAAAAGCACATTTTCACAACATGTGCACATGCCTATGTGAACATATTCAAACATTAAACACTCAAATTGCTTAATTACCATAAAAGAATACAGTTCTAAAAACCATGTGAGCACCTTCTAGCCTCTTCTTTTTTATTGACCTGCCTAAATTCAATGACAAATAGCCCTTTTAAACTTTTTTCTTATTGATATTTTCTCATTTTACAAAATACAAATGTCAAACCTTTAACAGAGCAATCATATTACCAATATATAAATCTGATTTATGTTTTTTAACCCCAAGGTCAAGTGTTAGGAAAAATCATCCTGCTTCTGACAACCTTTATAGATCACACACTCAATCAAAGACGCTTTGGTGATTTATAAAACATGATGATTAGCCCATAGTTTCTCCATAACATCTGAGAGCAAATCAAATCTTCACCATGGTCAGTTTTGTTCTGGGAGAGTGACAAACAATGGGTGGATTTTGTATAATAGGAATAACCCAACGCAGGTAAGCACATATGATACCATAAAGGACTGGGTAGACTTCCCAGCCATCCATAGAAAGCACCCATCCTGTTGTCAGTGGCTGTCAAAACTAGGCTGTGTCCCAACAGAGTTTGGATACCAGTACACGTGACTAGAACTTCTACCAGTGTGTGGCTTTAGACAGCTTTCAGCTAAACACATCCTCACCACACCTGATCCTTCACATGAGACCTTGTTTGCTTTTCCTCAGAAAAACAGATGCTCTAAAGAATTCCCTTTCTATACAAACCATTCTCTCACTTATTTCTTAAGTCCAACACATTAATTTTTATTTATGGTGTTGTTATTCAGTATGAATGGGCACCTCTCTAAATGCAAGCCTCACTCCAGAAACACAGAGTTGCAAACATATATGTTTTTGCTCTTTCAAATCTGTATATTTAATAAATTAAACTTGGGGATTTTGCCTGAAGAAATTATAAATTCATTATCCCAAAACAGATTTCACTTTCCCCATGATCTTTTTTTATAAAGATATTGTGCTAGAAATTTTGACAATGAGTAAAAGGAAGTGGGTGAATTTAAAGATTGATACATTTCCTCTTTAAGGGAACTCATCAAATTCTAGTACTTGTAAAGTCCTGCAAAGTACATCTAATGCATCCAATAAAACCAGATCTCTACAATATATTATTGAGTAATTAGTGCTTAAACCAGAAGTTCTACCCTTTATTTGTCATCTTTATGCTCAGATTACATAAGCTAAATTGATTGCTTAAGGATCCACAAATACCATAATCACAAATTTTATGGTTTTATGTAGGATATTAGGAAAAAAATTGCCTCATTGTCTTCAGTGTAAAACAAGATTACTTTTCCCTAAGCAATGCAGTAGAAGGTACATAAAATCAAATATGTGAAATCATTGCTTCCTTAATGCCACTGTTCTCAGTAGAGATAATTGCTTCATCCAGTTCATAAATTCTCTTGCTTGTTTGTATTTGTAGCTCTCTCACAGAACCTCACTTCACTGATCTAATATTAGACGTTGGCTCAGCTCTGTTATTTCTGATTGAAATATAGTAAATTGGCAGCAGTTAAAGATGGATCCTATATCATCATTACTGGCTTTTGCACAGAGATCAATCAAGATCCAACAGGATTTCAGTAATTTATTTGCTCTCTGATAATGTCTTAATACTCTCTCACCCTTTCAGAGAGCTTGTCTGAATTTTCATTATGTCATAATTTAAATGCTTTTTTCCCCTATATATATATATTTATTTCTTCTCAAAAGACAGAACATACTAATTCTGAGGGGAGCTCTGGATAAATATAAAAACAATCAGTCATTTCTTCTTATTATTTGATTATATTATGGCTGTATTTGAGAAGCGGCAACAATATAACTGATACAGCAGTAGAATTTGTTAAAAGAACTTGGAACATGTTACATATGAATTATAATTATCACATGAATTATGATTACATATGAATTATGTTACACAGAATTATGATTATCACCCCTTCTCTAACAGGTATTTAATCATTACCTACTCCAACAACAGGCGTAACTCTGACTTTGTAATCAGCCAACTATATATATTTATCTTTTAATATCAGAGTGATTAATAAAAATTTATACTTTGAACTAATTTTTCTTTGGCTTACTAGTAACAAAAAAAATACCTATCAGCTATTCAGAATTTTTGAGGCCACTTATAAGCTCAATATTTTCCTTCTACACTGCTGCTGTAATTTGCATGCCCATATAAGAATTTGTGTATTAGAAAAGGGTTCATTTGCTTCCACTAAGCCTTGTATTTGTGAACTTTTCAGAAGCTTGACAAATAATCCCATTTGCCTTTTTGTGATCAAGCTGTCATCAAAATAATGTTAATTACTAATTTATTTTTTATTTATTGAATCAATTGAACTGTTTACAGCTTATGCTGACATCCATATATCAAAACCTCTTATTGAGCTACAACAAAGAAACCCCTCAGTAATCTCCTTTTATGCTTGGGTTATATTGGTTTCAGTAAAATTCACCTTTTTTTCACTGTTTTAGAACACATATATATCAATTTTTTGACCTTTGAGATTAGTCTACATTGGAAAAACACTTTAAATTTCACCATCTCTGTGTCACAAAGAACTGCTTGGACCATTTGATTCACAATAGAATAAAATGGTCATAGTAGTTCCTCTTTGATCTTTTGATCTTTTCTGTGGAAAAAACGTAGAAAGCTTTAGGAACATGAATAGAATACAACTTGAAATATAAATGTTTAGTTTTCACATCTCTCCTCTAAATAGATTACATTTGGAGGTCTTTCTCAATGGTAAGAAAAATTCAAAATCAGTAAAATCCTCTTCAGCCAAGTTCTGCAATCTAGTGAAGGGTTGTCTTTGTCACAATAAAGAGCAATATAATACCCTATTATTTTATTATACCTGGTAGTTTTCTTTAAATTATTGTGTATTCTGATTTGTTTTCTTCTCCCAAATTGCTCATTTTATCTCACTAAAACAATTATACAGTTTCATACTTGTAGATTTTAGAGTTTCAGGGATGCTGTAATCCCTGCATCAGTTTCCATAATTTCATTTGTATTAATTCAATATAGTTGTTCTTACTTTTCTTCATTTCCCATTTGATAAATGGTGATATTCAACCAAACTGCAGGGCTCATCATTCACAGGCATAGCTTTTGAGAAGGGCTTCATCAAAGTCTGGTATCTAGTCCAATGTATCAAAAGTGTAGGCATTCGTGATTTTTCTTGCAAGTTTTCTCTTTACTGCTCTATGATGCAAACTAGCCTGCCCTATGGAAGAAAAAGGAGCAGCACTTTGCTAAACAGTGCTATTTCACTAAGCTCGCCATGAGCCATCCAGTTCTCTTTGAAGAATGAGGAATGCAGACCTGGATGTGTTTCTAAAGAAAATTTTCCTTGCATTGTTCAAGAATCTACCCTAATTTGAAAAATTACAATTGCTGAACTTGTGGAATGATTTCCAACAGAAAACTTCCATATTTTGTCTTTTTAAATTGAAATATTTTGTTGCTAATATTAATTTGAATCCAATGTTTCTCTAGATCAAGTTCAAACAAGATAAGAAAAAGAAACCCAAATAGAAAAACTGAATGAGATATGGTCATTTGAACACAAATACCATATTTCATTTAAGCTGTTGTGGTTTTCCTTTTACTTGGAATGTCTTGGGGTTTGTCTTGGTCTGATTTTGTGTGTATGTGTGTGTGTGTGCGTGTGTGTGTGTGTTTTGGGGGTGTGTGTTGTTTGGAGTTTTTTTCCCAGTTAAAGAAAATAGTATTGTTTGATTTTGTTCTATATTTTCAATTTTTATGGAACAAATCCCTAATTATTTAAACATCTCTATATCAGTTTCTCTGTCTTTTCTTAAATTTAGATTGTTGCTGTGTGGAATGAAACTAAAAGTTCTGACATAAAGTGCTTCTACTATTTTTCATCTTAGAGGATGATTCTTCACTTGGTGGGTATTCATCCAATATTCATCACCATTTTTTGATTTTGATTAACTCCTATAATCATAGACATTAAAGATTCCTCAATTTTCTATATCTTTCTTCCTTTGATTTTGAAGTAAATGTTAATTTCTTCTTTTTAATCTAAATTACAATTAATTTATAAGTTTGCAAAACAAATATCCAAAATAGATTTTTGGGAAAGAAGCCAAAAATAAAAAAATATCCAGAATCTTTAATAATCTGAACTGTAGTAGAAATTGGTAATCTCATGGAATCTCTCTTCTGAAAAAGGTAAAGGAGATTTCCTTAAACTCCTCTGAGAGTGGCAGTCACATGCAGTCAAGAAATACGAGTAGCTCCATTAAGGATGGCTCCTTCTTAAAATGAGTGTAGTAGGTAACTGAATGCTCTCCAGGTTCTCTTTCTTTACAGCGCCATCTTCAGAGCAATATATCATCTCAGCATCACCTTGTGATGATGTATTACTCAGATACATCATCAGCCTGAACAGTGTTTCAAATGATTTATAGACCTGGTAAATCATTTAAGTGAGGCACAGTGATGTATTATTCAAAGATGGCACCAAATGGGTAAGAAGCTTTTAAATGCATAGTCAGCACAGTAACAGAAAACAGCATAAAGCACAAACAAATTCATACCATGCAGAAGGCAACTACCCTAATCTTGCAAAAGAAGATTGGTACCAAATGAGTTCTAACAATGATACAGAGCTCTGCTCCTCTCCTCTCATGAACCATGCAGGACAAGTGGAAATGGCCCCAAGCTGTGCCAGGGTAAGTTCAGGCTGGAAATCAGGAGGAATTTCTCAAATGTGAGAGTGGTTAAGCATTGGAAGTCATCATCTCTGAAAGTGTCAACAAATGACTGGACATAGAATTTGGTGTTATGGTTTAGTCGGCAATGTCGAACACCACTGGATCTGTACAGGAAATACTTTGAAATAAGAGAGATATGAAAAGTCTCCCAAGTAAAGTAATGGGCAATGGGCAATTAATCCTATAATTAGAGGATAATAATAAAGATAATTATAATCTAATAATTATAATCTATAAGATAGTATAATCTATATATATTATATATATAGGATAGATATATAGATGATAGATAGATAGATAGATAGATAGATAGATAGATAGATAGATAGATAGATAGATAGATAGATAGATAATTATCCTCAATAAAATTTGTGTGGATATGCACTTATCTCAGTGCCAACACATCTTAAATACCCACCTTCAACACAAAAAAAGGGAACACGTTTGTGTTTATGCAGAGATGTAGGTGCATAGAAGTGTGCAAGGAGCACAATATGAGCTGTGCTCTGTTGATTTTGAGTATAGTTCTGGGACATTCTTTTAAATGGATGCAGGATCAACACACTAAAAAATTTTTCACCGTTGCTTGTGGTTACAGAACCAGACCAAAAGCTTTCAGCACACAGGACAATATAAGAGTTTGTGAAAAGAATTTTGTCCGTAAGAATGTGAGAGTATCTGGAAAAACTAGAACTTTAGTAACATATAGCTTTCTATTTCTCACTATTGTAAATTACTTCCTACCCTACAATAGGCAGACAATACAGATCTAGTTCTCTTGCAAAAAATGCTCTCAAGGAAAGAAAAATGAGGAAGCCTGGTATGACTAAAACTGACATTTTAGTTACCCTTGAATGTAGCAGGTTATCTAAACACAACAATTCCCTATTAGGTGTTTCATAGCTTCTCTTCTTCACTATCTGTCTATATTCTGTGGAAATATTTATTTCCAATGTGAGCAGGCCTATTTCCTTCCAATCCTCCAACTTGACCTTGAAATTTACTTTCAAGTAGCTTGTTGCACCTTTAACAATGGTCCAGCACTGTGTAAATGTAGTAGAAAAGAGCAAGCCAACCCATTATGCACATGTATCTTAAACTTCACAATGAAGGTTTGTGCAATGTTTCCGCAACAAAGAAAATTAAAAGGGAAAAGGTTTTGAGTTCAAATGTTTTCAATGGCAAAACTCCCTCTGGACTAAGGTCAAAAGTGGATGGGAAAGAAGCTTCTAGTCCATTAAAAGATAATCACAACACCAACTTTCCTTGAGACACCCAGCTGTAGGGCTCCACATTTTTAACACACAAACACAGCAAAAGAAAAGCCAGTAGGTTTTTGGGCTTTTTTTTTGATGTTTACATTCTGAGAAGAGGAGGCGCCTTTCTAGTTTTGATTAGATTTGGGAAATGCATGGATTTTCTCAGTTTAGCTTCTCTTTTGTCTTCTCTCTCATTGCACCTTTAAAACTGCATTGATTATTGCCTTTTTGTACCTCCATTTAAATAAATTTGCTTGTCCAAGTATGTTGCATTTTGTGTAAAGGAGGTCTAAATACATTTTCAACACACCCGAATCTTTGAGTATGTGCTGCATGATACATGAATATGAATATCAGTCTAGGAAATTTGGCAAAGAAATAAATGAATCTTAATTAATGTATTTGGTAGGTCAAATTCATGGTTGCGATATAAGCTTTTGTGGGTGGGTTTTCAGATTGAAAGGATAAAAAAATGGAAAAAAAGATGGATAATATGGGTTTCAAGCATGTTACATATCACCTGAGCAAACAGTGAATTCAAGAGTTTTCTAACATAATAAAAAAATTCCCATTCAAGTTTTAACTGTGCCAGGTGTCCAATTTCAAGAAGCAATTTAGCATTTGTTGACATTCATAATTTCTTTCAGGAAAGACATTTTTTCCCATGAGGCCTGTTTTCTGAAGCTACTCCAATTTCTGGTGATATTTCTTATCTCACCCTCAAACTCCCAGCTAAGTTAAAATTCCATCAATCTATCTTTGTGAGATAACAACCAAAGCCTTTTAAGCATCCCTTAGTACGACTAATGTACAGATATCAAATATGGTACTGCGTGAAAATGTGGCTCATATTTAATTATATAGAGCTAATTATTATAAGGAAAAAATAGCTTTCTGTTGAACCTTTTACTCATATACAGGCCATAAGGAAACACAGAAATCTTATAGAAAATAACTGAAGGGTATCTATTTTATGTCCTGAACATGAACAACTCTATTAAGAATCCTATTTTGGTGTAGAAAGAAGAGTGAAATAAAGACATAACTTGATATCGATCCATAGTTTTCTTGTTTTGTTTGAGTTTGGATCAAAATAATTTGATTCTTCTAGTCACAGCACAGCAGTAATAACCTGATTTTCTTAAAATCTAACAGTTTTATTTACTTTGCAATAGCAGCACCTTTCACGACCATTACATTGATGTTGTCTCATTAAGTAACTAACAATGCCTTAAACAATATTGGTCCCTGACCAATAATTGTTTTTTTCTGTAGTTGCTTACATTCTGAGTTATAAAACCTGAATTCATATAAACACTGAGACTCTTTTAAAAATCTACAGACATATGGATATGTGTTGATATATAAGTAGAACTTTAATCCCAACATCTATCATGTCCATATACCTTTGACAGACCTAATGGAAATAAAAGTACTATATTTCTACATCAGAAGATTCCCTGTCTTCTGCAGATACTCAGAGATAAAGAAGGTGACCTCATAATAGTTCTATAAACTTTTGAAGCGGATTCTGAAAATGTCACTGTATTTTTAATTGGTTTATCTAGTTTAATTTTTTGATAGCAATAATAGACTATTATTATAGACTAGTCCACAGCACTCTGATCTGAAGATTAAGAGACAAGAATGTAGAAGACAAAAATCAGAAAAAGTAGTTGGCACGAATTTGAAAGAAAAGCCAGGAGTTAAAATTGTGAAGTACAAGGAAGTAAAGGAGTTGCATTTGACAAAAGACAAAAATGCCATGAAAGACTTTGTAAGATATCTAATTGTTGGAGAAAAACTGCAGGAAGAACTTATCTTTTCCTGAACCAGGGGAACAGAAATGTCTGATTTCTTGCTTAACAGTTCCCTGAAATGGAAAGGGATGATTTGTTAATAGAAACACCAGAGACTGGGAATTTTAGCCTAGAATAAAATGCCGTATGTTTGATGATTTCAGAATTTGCATATTCTAAGAAACTTGAGCTGAGATGTTTAATAGGCTCTCAAGGCATTTAACAATTATTTCATAGACTATCTCAGGATGAGAGGGACCCATAAGGATCATAAAATCCAACTCTCAGTTCCTTGCAGGAATATCTGAACATTCTTCATTAAGTCTTTCCCTTGAGACCTTTACCACCTTGGTCACCACCCAGCCTCTTGACCCCTCATTTGTATGTATAAAACACATTACCATGTCTGAATTGGAGAACCCAGCATTTGTTGTTGTTAAATTTCTAAACACTAGTGACATACAACTAACTATAATTTAAGGAACAGACAAATACTAACTAAAGAGAATAAGAATGGTACCAGAGAATTTTAGACTAAAACAGCCTAAGAGTAACTCTTTCAAAATAAATGGCACTGACTCTCTCATGACACAAATTGCTATGAATGTAAAAGAAGTGGTAGACAAGAGTAATATCCAACATGGATTCTTCAGGAAGAAATTATATTGACTAAATTTGACTAATTTTTATTCCCAGTAAGAATCATTAAGCAGTTGTTATATTTCTTGATTTGAGTAAGAGCTGGTTTACTTAGAAGGCACTATTTTTGTGGCATTCTTATAGCTAAATGGAGAAGACAGCCTAGATGAAAATTTACTTAGATGGGGAAGAAACATGTTAGGAAACAGTATTCACAGAAAAAAAGATGCATTGGAAGATGCCTCTGAAACAGTCACTCAATAGGTTTGATGTTGTTCAACAGTTACATCTATAGTGCATACACATTTCCTCATTATTTTCACTGCAAGAAGAGCATTAAGCTGACAGGAACAAATATCAGGTTTGAGTACAGGGCTGAATTGAAAATTTTACAAAAAATAAGATGAACCTGAACAAGAAAGAAATTCTGTTAGCAAAATATAACTTAGTTAAACATCTTGATTGCAGGATGGAGAGATTATAAGAAATCACAGAAAGAGCACGAGTCAAACCATCACACAGTTCTGTGAAAGGGTGGGCATTACACTGTGTTGCATAAAGCTTTTGTAACCCTCTGAAAGCAGTTATCATATTTGAGTTCAGAAGTCCAGTATCCCAAGCCCCTACACTGAAAGCAAGAACTGAGCCCTAGACTGAAAGCAAGAACTGATGTTATATGTCATCATCCAGAATAATTTATGATGAACAATATCACTCTTACTCCAAATATACAGCTCGTTTGAAGATAAGCAATCTCATGAGTTCTGTCTATCAAGTACAAACTGCAGCCATGATCTTATGAACTCTGACAACAACTTATTCTGTAAGACATAGAAAGCAATCCTTAAACTGTAAGGGCACAGCCAGAAGTACTTATATTCAAATTTTGGCAGTAAGTCTCATAATAATTTGAAAAGAAACAAAAGAATTAGTGGACCAACAGAAATATTCAGAATGTCAGAAGGAATCATGTAAAAGGAAAATGTTAAGGCCTTGGAGTTTATTCAAAGAGAGAACAACACTGACAGGAGACAAGAGTCTTAAAAGACATGCAAAGACATTGTCTACTATGCATAGAACAAGATTTAATGGGCTTAAATGCTATCAAGGGAGATTTAAGTTATACATTAAAAAAAAATCCTAATGGGGAGAACAGATAAGCAGTAAAATAGGTTGCCTAGGGAGATTTTACAATCTCTGTCATTACCCAAATAATTATCAGAAATAATTTAAATATGGTTGATCATATCCTGCAGCAAGTTAAGAGATGAAATGCTCTCTCCAGGTCCCATCTTATATTTTCTGTAAGTCTGTGCTTCTCTCTACATCCCGCAATATGTACATTGCACATTTATTGTCTGTCATACCATCATTCTTGAATTTCTATCCTACTCCCAGATTTATTTATCCTTTTATACAGCAAGGCTTATTAAAAAAAAAAAAAATTAGTAAAAAGAAAAGGTATAAAGCAAGACAAAAAAGGAAAGGATAAAGAATAATGCAGTCTGTCAAAAAGGCACAAATCACAAAATTATTTCCATAAGTTATCTCTACAAAACTTTGGATTCATTATTAGTATCCAGCAAAAATTTGACAAATAGAATATAGGGGAACGTAAATAAGGTATAATTATACTGCATACTTTTTTCCTGAACATTAGTTTTATTTGCTACTCCAATCATGCTTTTGAAATGCACATGACCTTTTTTAAGAGGAAAAGGTGAAAAGATGAAACCCAATATTAAAACCTAAAAAGTTGTACAGCCACATTATGATACCACATTTACTTCTGGTCTTTTCCAGGTATTAATATGGGATATTGTAGTCAGATAGATAAAAAATAATAATAAGAAGAAGAATAGACAACTTCACTGAAATGTGAGAGAACATGTAGGTTAGAGGGAGATGTGCCTTTAGAGCTGTTGATGGAGACAGAATTTTAATAAATTAGGACTATTCATTTATTATAAAAGTTATGGTGAGTCAATTTAAGGATTACTGGGATTACAAACATGACCTATATTGCAAATAAAAAAGTCTTTTAAATTCTGTAATAATTCATGGTAAGTATTATTATATTGTTTGAAAAGATTCATCCTAAAATTAAGAATGTTTTAAGATGCTTTGACACATTTTCTGCTACATTATTACTTAAATTTTGCTTTTTTTTATAAGCTCAATAAGATTTTTACTCTATTATGAAAAATTCTATATTTTAGCCATGAGTAATTTCTTCTAGCAGACACCTATCTAATTTGTCTGTAAAGTCCCATGAATATCCTTGATGTTAATGAAAGCATAAATATTCATACTAATAAATAACTGAACAAATTCAGGGCCTTATGTAAAGGACACTAGGAAAGGTTGGATAGTAAAATGATTGCTTGGGTAAAGGCCTATACCTCAAAGAAAAAAAAATAAGGGGACAATTTCATGATCCTGAAATTAACATCAAATACTTACACTGAAGAGATAGACATTGCAGGAGAGATTGGTACATTGAATTTTTGGGAAGCTGGGAAATACTTCCAGAGCTGCACTGATCAGATGTCCTCTGTTATTTTTGGCATGTGTAGTTCCAAGAAACTCTGTTATTCCACCCAGTGTACAACTAAATGAATTCCTATTCCCCTACACTGAACATAAAAACTTTTTTTCTATTCATAAGTTTTATACATAAATAAATCTGAGCTTATATTTTCTTTAATTCCAGCTTTATCTCAGTAGCCTAGATACGACTCTATGAATCAGTAGTATTCTTCTGCACACCTTTCTTAAAAGGATTTGTCTCCAAAGGCTCATTCCATTTTAAAATGTAACTACCATGGTAGGGATCGTGGGGGTTCTTTGCAAAAGAAAATTATTCTCTCTGGTCTACTTTGGTAGTTCAACCATGCAAGTTCCATGGTCTTAAAAGGATGATTCTGTGGTCAAGACAGAGACGTGGTCCAAGGACTTGTCACCTTGGGCAACATTTTATTTCATTGGTTTTTGATATTAGATATCATAATAGCTTTCTTAATATGGGGTACAGAATGATAGAAACACATCACTGTTGCCTCCAAAACTGCTGCTCTGGGGTCCTTGGAGAAGAAGGAATAATTTGTATGTATATTTTTATGTATGCATATTTTTTCATCATTACTGGACTTTTGTGTACATGTCTCAAGATATGAAATCATATTCAATTTCAAAAATCCATCAGTATACTCTTTCCTTGAAATAAACTTTACCCCACAGAGGAGTTTAATTTCTCTAAAGGAAAGATTACTCTCACAGTTTATCTATCTTTGCTTCTGAAAGTACATTCCTTCTTTCCTCACTGAATGCTGTTTCTCTCTGACATGCTTCTTTCACTCAAACATGGACTGCTTTTTTAGTAACATGCCACAAGCAGCTCATTACCACTGAAGGGTGAGAGTTTTCATTTTATGATCCCATATTATAATACAGTATTCCCATTCCCATCTGCTCACCTAAATTTTCTGATAAATTTATCTCTGCCAGAGAGAAGTTATTTACCTAATCTTTTTATTAAGTAATTGTTGCCTCACTGAAGGGTTCACACTACTTTCCCTCACAAACAGTATTTCTCATGAAGTCTGTGTGGCTGTTAATTTCAGGAGTACTTCTATATCTCTATGGAAAATTAAGCTCTGTTTAGAAAACCTCAACTGTTTTATAGACCCTGTATAAAGTTCTCTTGATGGAGTTTGAAAGGAGCTTTGGTGCCAAGACCTTTTAACCCCTTAGCCTTGGTAACGTTCAAATACCACTTTTCAGCAAGATAACCATTTGGAAAAGTGCCTTCTTTTTTTTTGAAATTACTTAGGAAAACCACAGTGCACAGGGAGATGTGCACTTAGTCAACTTGTAGCATTTCTTTTTACAGGAGGCTAGAGAGCAATTAGCAAGGAGAAATTTGATTACAAAGACAGCCTGTGATTCATGTAAGGTACTAAACAGCATTAGAGAGTCTGGCACTTGTTACACAAATCCTGACTCTCAGAAGTTATATGAAAAGTATAACACTTCTTATAGCAGTATGCTGTGACCACATGTCTTTCAGAACTCTTATGCCTGCCACCAGTGAAACCCTGGAAATAGAGAACTTGGAGAAATATTCTGCCCTGCTCTTGAATTACCCATTTTCTTTTATGAGTTTATTTAGATGGAGAGCTTTTCTTTTATAGTAACCCTTTCATTCATAAACACTTCCCAAAAGATTATTCACTACTGTTCCAGAGGTTTAACAGAATTAGTAAGGTAAAATTGAATCTCAGAGGTAGGAAGTCAGGCTGCATCATCTTTTCACTGGAACATGGTAACCATTCATGCTTCTGATGAGAAAGAATAAAAATATATTGCTAGCCAATTAAACTCTAAAAATACAAGATTAATGGTTAATAACTGGTGTTTTCAAAATTGGTCCAAAAGATAATGTACCTAAGCAGTGAACTGAAAATGAGGAAAGCATTACAGATTCACTTTGTGTAAACTCTAGCAACATTCTGTGTCTGCAGATTAATGAATGTTTAACCAAGATGAGTTACAGTGACTATCTTACATAAGTCAAAACAACAGTCAGATTTCTACCAAATTAATTCATTATGACCAGTGAATGAATAGTTAATGAATTTGGTACTGAGGATCCCTTACATTGATAGTAAATCCATAGGGAAACAACCAAGTAAAGTCTTGTAAAAATTTTACTCAAAATGTAAATCAAAGGAAAAAGACTAAGCAGGCTAAGAAGACTAAATGCATCTTCAGTTCCTTGAGAGGCAGGGTTAGATATAACAAAAGGAAGAGAAGAGTCTTTGGAATTATTTGATACATAAACAACAGAATAGGATAACCTTTCCTTATGAAATTTAAAAGGGAAAGAAAGTGAGCAGCTGATCCATTTTGATTACAAGATATGAAGAAGTATCAAATCATCTGTAAGCCTTGGCTTTAGAAAAGATTAAATATAAGTAAAAGATCTATGACCTGGCTCTCAAAGGTCAGAGTTTAACACTGGAAAACCAGCAAGATTATATATTAAGGAGCTCAATAGCTGTGTTTGTTCAGGTTGGCTGACAGAGATGGAGGTGAAGAATTCCATTTCTTTCTTCAGTACTGCTGTCAAGACTAGAAATCAGGACTTCCCTTAAAAATGAGACTATAACAAACCATTTAGGCCAACCATTCACATCTGTCAGCCTATGATAAGGAATTTCCTGAATAAGCAAAGTAACAAGCAGTTTTGATAGGCTCACTCAAGAAAAGATAGAACAGACTAAATTCACACCAAATGCCTAAGACAAAGGGAAAATAACTTTCCCAGAAATTAAAAGCAAAAAAACCCCATAAAATTTGCATTAATGGTGATGTGACCTTGCTCAACCACGCAGAATGGAAAAGCCTGAAAACAAGCTATTAAGCCTTCTGTTCTGGCCTGTACATCAACCTTACAAACTTACAAGATCATGATTAGATCTTCCTTCAGTGAAAATTGCTTATATATCAGTACTGACCAAACCAATTCATGGTTCAGTGGAAACAATGGTAATACAAGTCTTTATACTCAAAAACTAGTGATCATTAAGAGGTAAAAAAAAAAAAAAGCTATGTCATATTAAATTTACCTTTTGTCAAATTTATAATCCAAATATTTTGTTTAAAGAAAAATAAACACAGCATACAGTAAAACATGTCAATGTTTCTTAAAATCAGAGCATGATTTTCCATTACACAGATATAAGAATTTTTACCAATCCAAAATTTTTTGAAATCTCATCTTGAGGAATATTTGTAAGTATTTGCTCTCTTTATTTTTTTTTCCTTAGAAGCATAAGTAGTAGCCACTTCATCATAAGTGAAAAATGCTCCCCAATAAAACTAGAGAGACTGCTTTTATCCATTGCTTCAGATTCTGACAGAATTAGAATGTCATTGTTCTCTTTATGCTAATCCTTCTTTTACTCTTTGGTTAGTTTATTCAATATTTACTTGTATCCAGTTGTTATTGACATGCCCAATTATCACAATATACTTCTGGGGAAAAAAACAACCCAACAGGGTTTAATAAAACAAATGTATTCAGTACTTTAAAACACATTTAGAATAAAGATAAAATATTCTAGAGATGCAGGCCAATAGGGAAAGGTAAAAGGACCATATGAAGACCTGAAAGAAAATCTTAAGGAAGTAAAGGTGCCTCTAATGTTTAGTTAAGTGATATTGAATGGTGAAATTTAAGCTACCATCAGCTGCCTTTCACAAGCAAGGTGGTTGGTTTCTTAAATCACGGTTTATTCTTTATTTTATAAAAACAAATAATTACAGCTTCCACCATAATGTTCCATGTAACCCGAAGCATTCATTGTTATCTGCCTGAGAAGCTCCAACAGTAGTGTGAGACCCAACAGCACAGCTCATCCATTGTAAGAGTCTCAGACGACCGTGCTGATGGCTGTGGCATTTCTTGGACTGAAATTCATTACACTGTCACAACAGTTCAATAAATCAAAAGAAACACGTATACCCCAAAGGGTAGAGAGGTTCTTTCGAATACTGTTCAAACTATACCCTCTCCATTAGAGCCAAAGGTCAAGTTTTCCTCCCCCTCCCCCAGACTCAAATGGTAAAACTTGTGGTGCCATTTGAAATGAGGAATGAAAAGCTGCAAGCTGTGAGAATGCAGCAAGACACCATACAAATAGACTTGGAGGGCACAGGGAAAAGCACTTTGAGATTAGCTCTGGAAAAGCTGCAGCTGAAAATAGAGGCAACTTTGTGACTCGCTATATGAAGCACAAAGCCCACCAGAGTCCTGGACTTTGTACTGGATCCAAGATCTGTGGAAGTCCACAGAAAATGTTCCCAGGAAACCAGTTTTCAAGTTTGATATCTTGTATCATGCTTCATCTATAAGGAAACTCAGAGCTGTTAAGACACCAAAAATGTCAGGTGTATTTAGACCTTTAAGGACTAGGATACCCTTGGACTGAAATTTTAGATTCCTCTCTGCATTTCAAATCTCCAGAAATGCTTTAATCCAAAACTTAAATAAAGGAAATTAAGCAGAGATGAATACACCTTCTGAAGTAGTTGAATGAAGTTTCTAGAATGTAATGTATTTTGATCATATTCATTTCAAGGGCTGAAACTTTGAGTCTCTTTTTGACATAAAATCTAAAATATCTAATATCAGTCAAACATGTTGGAACATTACGTCAGCTTGACACAGATAAGAACACGTAAAATGCAGAGAATACTTGGGATGTTGGGCCATGGCAATTGTTAAGATTTTGCAGATTCAGCCCAGAAAGAGCTCTCAGAGGCTGTAGCTGCCTAAGTAGAACAGTCATCTATATGAATATGAAGACTGAAATTTCTAGGGATCCAGTAGTCCTTGAGATTTAGACAGATTTTTAAGATTACTGGATAGCTCATTCTTTACAGTTCTGTCAAGTATATTTCACCAAAAAAAAGGTGGTAGTGTTTCCAAACTATATGCCATAGACTTCTGTGTCTTATACTGACATTATCAGTCTAGTCCTGTATTTGGAAACAATTGACCTATCAGAGAGCTTAAAAACGAAGAGGAAAAAATAAGCCTGAGGCAAACACCTGCTGCAACAAATTTCAACACATAGGAGCAAATCTTGACAAAGATATAAGCAACTTAATAAAAGATTTTTAAAGGAAAGTGTTAGTCCAGTTTAATTTTATGTCTTGCTATCAGCTTCACCTATTTTTAACAGTATTCCACTGTCTTGTTCAGCTACATAATATTTTCCTGAATTTATCCAGAATGACTCATATAGGAAGCACATACATCAATATTCTCAAAGAAGAGGGTTGATATGTGAGGGCAAATGTTCTCTCTATTTCCCCAAAGTGAAAGACCTAATTTTGACTTGCTCAGAAGTCTCTATTCTCATTTGACCCTTACAACTGGTCTGAAATGTATATAACCTTTGATGGAGGAATTAAATACTTTTCTGAACTTTCTTGCAGGGCATGAAGCACAATCCTTCATGTACATATTGCGCTAGACCCGCTGTATATTGGCCAGCACAACTAATTGAAAAAAAAGAATCATAAATTTCAGCTATTATAATTATCTGAACCTTGCATTTAGGAGGGATGCAGGACTTTGCGACTGCTGTTGTTGAACCTCACGAGATTTCTGCTCCCTTAACACTTCAGCATGTTAAAGTCTTCCTTGCACACAAGCAAGGCAAAACAAGGAATTAATCACTTCAACCCATGGGCAGGCAGGTGTTCAGCCATCTCCAGGAGAGCTCCATTACATGTAATGATTACTTGGGAAGACAAACACCATCACCCTAAACGTCCCGCCTGCCCTCCTCCTTCCCCTCACTTTGTACACTGAGCATGATGTCATACAGTCTGGAATGTCGCTGTGGTCAGTTGGGGTCACCTGTCCTGGCTGTCTCCTCCCAATCTTCCATGCACCCCCCAGTCCTGTCACCAGTGTGGCACCACAAAAAAGCAGAAAAGACCCTGACTTTCATAAGTCCTGCTCAGCAATAATGAAAAAAATCTCTATATTAATAATGCTGTGTTCCGCAGAAATACAAAAGACAGCCCCACACCTTCCTCTGTGAAGAAAATTAGCTTTACCCCAGCTCAAATCAGCAAGCACACCACCATGCATAAATTCCTGTATATATCCTCTCCTCAGGTACCTGAAGACATTGTTGGACTAGGGAAATGAATTTCCCTCCATAGATTTAGCCTGACCTATGTATGTATTTGCAAATTGCCAACTTATTCATGACTAGACTATAAAATGTTTTTTCTTGTGTGTCATTAAAAATTGTGACACTTTAAGGTAATATTCAGCATTCTTTCGCAAATAATTAAGGAATTGTATAGCCACTGCACTGTTACTATATTTAACTATATTACTATTACTATATTTAACATTCTTCTCCATATTTTGTTCAAGGCTGAATCTAGAACTGAAATGTGTGATTAAAAAAAAACAAAACAAACAAACCATAAAAAAATCATCAGAACATACTAATATACTCTGTTTTGAAACTCACAATTAGATGCTTCTGTGCGTATTATCTGTTTCTCCATCATTGCTTGAAGTCAAAATTATGTTGATTTTCTCTGTATACATTTGTCTGGAAACTCTAATTATGCTTTACCATATTACCTTTGGGGAAAACATAGATCATCTGTATCATATTCTGTGTTGGAATTATGCTGCTAACTTGCTTATTTAAGAGGATTCAGGACAGCCCTTACTTCAGTGCCTCTTAAAACATAACTAAAGTGTAATAAATTTTGAGATTCTAGGAATCTTTGTGACATCATCCCAAATTGTAATGATGTGATTATTCATCATATGCTAGAGTCATAATTACATTCTAATTATGCAAGGAGAAGTATTTATACTAAAACAGGCAATTAGGTGTAATTACACTAATGATGTAAATATGCAAGAATTAACTGAAAGTGATTTGAAAAGGAACTAGGGAAATGTGTACAAATAAAACACATTTGGTGTTTTAAAAAAAGTAAACCTCTTTGTTAAATGATAAATCTTAATTATGTACTGGGAACATCATGCAAGGGTATGTCCCAAGGTCATTTTTCCCCCAGAGCTCCTACTAAATGTTCCCTACTAATGTATTCTCTATCCCTTAAGGAGAGTGAGAGATTACTTGGCTTTTTTTCTAGACATTTTGAGAGATGGACAATCTCCTATGAATACTCTCCAAAAGAAGTGTCTGTGGCTATCTATATGGTTAGTTACTACGTAGTGTAATTATACCCAAGTATTTGATATTTTTCCCCCAAAAAATTAGATTTATTGCATACAGGTACCTGGAATGTAAATTCTTACTTTGTCAATATTTGCTTTCTGGCCTGACCACTTTCTTATGCAGAGATCCCTCTTATGCCCTTTCTTCCTTGCTTATCACAGGGCACTAGTTAAATCAAAATTATGTTCTAAGAAAATCCTGGCCTTACCTGTCTCACCCTGCAGCTCCCTCATGATCTGTAGTAAACCTTGCAGAATTTGCTTCTACTTGATATTTGTATTTAGCTGAAAAATCACGTTTTCAGAATAGGTTTATCTGTATGAATCATAGTTGAAACCAAATGTACTTATGTGAAATGTTCATTAAGAAAGCAAATTAATTATTATTTAATCATCATTAAAAGAGTCTATAAAAAAGTACTTTATTTCTGGACAAATTTTTCACTTAGTGTTTCACAACTATGGGTAAATTGTACATTTAGTGCACACATTGAAAATTGTATAGCAGCTACAGAAGTGTCTGAAAACCTGGTGTATATATTTGTACACATACATTTCATACACATACCCATGACCACTCAGAGTCCCTACTAAGCAAGTCAGCACTTTCACTCTTAATAATTATCTAAGTTGTTCATTTCAAGCAGAAATGCCCTTCAGAGAGATCTCAACAAATTACAGAACAGGGCAATCACCAGCTGTATGGAGTTCAACAGAGGAAAATGCAATATCCTGCACCTGGGGTGGGGCAACTCTGGATGTACAGACAGACTGGAGAATGAGAGGCTAAAAAGCAGTGCCACAGAAAGATACCTGGGGGTCCTGGTTGACAGAAAGTTAAATACAAGTCAGCAGTGCCCTGGCAGCCAGGAGGGCCAAGTGTGTCCTGGGGGCATCAGGCACAGCATTGACAGCCAGGCAAGGGAGGGGATTGTCCTGCTCTGCTCTGCACTGGGGCGGCCTCACCCGGAATGGTGTGTGCAGGTTTGGGTGCCACAATACAAAAAAGACATTAAACCGTTAGAGAGTGTCCAAAGGAGGGCAACAAAGATTATGAAGGTCATTGAGCAGACGCTGTAGAGGAGTGCCTGAGGTCACTTGGTCTGTCCAGACTCAAGGAGACTGAGGGGAGACCTCATTGCAGTTACACCTTCCTCATCAGGGAAGAGGAGGGGCAGGCACTGATCTCTTCTCTGTGGTGCCCAGTGGAGGAACCTGAGGGAATAGCCTGAAGTTGTATCTGGGGAGGTTTAATTTGAGTATCAGCAAAAGTTTCTTCACCCAAATGGTGGTTGGACCCTGGCACAGGCTCCCCAAGGAAGTGGTAATTCAGGCACCAGGCTGACAGAGCTCAAGAAGAGTTAGATGTGTGTGGACAATGCTCCCAGACACATGATGTGATCCTTAGGAATGTTCTGTGCAGGTACATCAGTTGACATCAATGATCTTTGTGTGGCTCCCTTCCAACTCAGCATATTCTGTCATTCTGTGATTCTGTTAATTGTCAAAACTCTTTCTAGCTCACTAGAATGAATGAATTGTTCAGAAATACAGCTTACAAATATTCTTCTGGGGGGAACAGAATTTAAATTATTCTATTGCGCTTTTTGTCAGCTATGGGCCCAATGAGATGCTATTAAACATTGTAAAATATTACAAAGAAAAATAACTTCAAGATTTTCCATTTTTACTTGATTCCAGTCACACAATAAGTTTATGAATTTGTGACATGATCATCAATTCAAAGGTACTTTTAAATCTCAGAATTAATCTTTATCAGTCATTACTCTAGAAAAGGGCAATTACATCCGTCTCTGAAAAGTGTAACACTAAGAGAAATGACCTCTCAGCACAATTTTCAGATCATGACCTGGGCTGTTCTGACACAAAATTGAAAACTTATGCTGCTAGTCCAGACCTGATCTCCTTTGCTGTCTATTTCTCAAAGCTGAGAAACAAAAGATTCACTGTGGTAGATGGATGGCTGACCCCTCTTCTACACCTTTGTATTTCTCTTGTATGTCTGCACTGCATCATTCTGCTTTACATCTTGTAGCTGTAATAAAACCTTTATTCTTGCTAGGTACTTTGCTAAATCTCAAGGGAGAACAGGGAGGTTGCTGTCAAAGCTCTTCTCTAGTACTTAAAATACAAGACTTCAAAGTGGCAAATTGATATGCACATAATATAATAGCATCTGTTGCAAAAAGAACCTGAACTTGAGCTCAGCAAGAGTTGTTGAATATTAGAAGTCCAGTTTCTTAAGGAAGCTGCCTATTCATTGCCCATTTGTGAGCCCTTTCCTCTCTATGCACCTCTGAGCATAGTAATGAATTTCAGTGATTTGTGAAAATAGATAAGAAATTACAAAGCAATTAAATTGTCTCAGAAGGTGTTTCAGCTGGGCTGATGCAGGACTCAAAACTCATCTCCCTGCTAAAATACAGGCAGTAAACTTCTTTATAAGTAATTATTCTCAGGACAAATACCTCAATGTTGCCCTTAACAATAAAACAGAAGGGGAAGGCTAAGTGGCAAGAGACTCAAATCTACAGAAAGCCAGGTTTCTTCAGTGCCTGTAGTGTTTCACTACTGTCTGTGTCTCATGTTATTTTTGAACTTACTGTTACCTATAACCCTTTTTACTGTTACCTATTACCTTTCCACAGAATTCTACAGTTTCAACTGTCAGATCTGTAAACCTACGTATTCAGGATAAGGTTTCAATTCCAGGGCAACAATTTTTCTGTATGCATAAAGTTGTTGTGGCTAAGTCCACAGCTGAAACATTACAGACTGAAGAAATTTGTTTGAAAGTGAGAAGTTGAGACAAATAAGGGAATATACATCATGACAGGCAAACTGAATTCTGAAACCATATAAAAGTTTAAACTGATACAGAGGAGTGGTTTTTTATTTGTTTTGACTTTTTTTCTATATAATGGCGCTTTTTGTTTTGCTTGAAAAATTTTGATTAGAAAAAAGGTTCTTATCTATTTCTGCTTTACTAACTACCAGCAGAAAAATTATGTTTCTAAGAAGTCACTCCTTGGGAGAGGAAAAGAGCAAATATTTTCTAAAGTGTTCCTCTTATTCAAATCTCTTTAATTCAGGAATAATACTTATCAGTAGAAAAATGAAAAGCAATTTTGATAACAGAAACTAAAGACAAAGAAAATTACTACATAAATGTAAGTGGATTTAAATTTGAAATAATGCTTCTTATTTCAAATCTAAATTGTTCTGCCTCAAAGATTTTCTTTTTCAAGGTATTATACATACAGATTATGGGCAGGAAAAGAATATTTGATGGGGAATCAAGGGCATATAGAAAAAAGGAATCAAAAAAGTGTTGTATTTTTCCATAGGTGTTTTTCTTCATGAAGCCAGTGGTGATGAAATTTGCATATTTTAAAAATAAATTGAAATATTAGAGCTTGTATTACATTTTTGAAACAACAGAATACAGCCAACACAAGACAGCATATACAAGCCAAGAACCTAAAACTATACACTATTTTCCTCTTTAACTGCCATTAACTTCAATTAGAGCAAAAAAGCCACTTAAAACAACATTACTTAAGCTTTAATTTTTGATTGACATATGCGTCTCAGCCTTACTTATATAGGTACAAAATTGACACTAGACTAAAGACAGTGAGGGATGACACTCCTGATATGCAAATTTAGATCATATTACAAATAGATGTCTACAGTTCTGGTTAAAGTTGTTTTACTTGTACATTCCAACTTATGTTCCAGTCTTTTCTGAGTAAATGCCCCAAAGAGATATCATTGGAGGAAGAACACATGGAAAGTAGTTGCTTCCTCGAGGCTTTGCAGCAGCTAGGTCTAACATATCCTGTAGAATTATTTACTATTTGCAATGCTGGCAATCTTTCAACCTTAAGGAATTCACTACTTGATGTTGGCAGGAGATAAGGCACAGAAACAAAAGGGCATGAACATCTTCATCAGAACATTCAAACAAAAGCTGTTTGGGAGCAGAGTGTGATTCAATAGCTGATTAGTTAAGAATGGCTTCCTAGGAGGTTAGATGACTCAGTTTTCTGTTTTTTTTAATGCCTGAGCAGACTATAGATTAGCTACAATGAATGCCAACGTATTGGCTACTGTAATTTCATGATTTCTGTAAAAACCTAATAAATCAATTTGGGAAAAAGTCTGAGTTGAAATCATATCAATCCCAGGAACATTCTATGTGCACTTGAGCAAAAGGAGAAAGAAAACCAGAAACATTTCCTTCGGAAATTCATTTTCTAAAGAAAGAGTGACATGCAGAGAGCACTCACAGCTGTAATTCACAAACAAAGATGGAGTTTCACCTTCTAAGCAATCATTTAGAATACTGTTGTGGAGTGCAATTAAAGCATAATCTTTCCTCTGCATTTCTTATGTGTTAAGTTATGAGGATTCTTTACATTCTCCCAGTGTATGATGTACTTGGTCTAAAGTTATTTATTTCCTAGTCATGGAGGGACCTCAAAATCTAAATTTGCATCCTGCAAGGTGCTAAGGAGATTAAGAGCTGCAACACAGCATTTTGTCACTTATTTCTTTCTTTTATAGGCTGAGACCAGCTGTTTAAATGTGATTGATATTCTTTTTTTTTTCACCAGAAACATACCAGCTACAGGGCAACCTTCTCCTTCAACATCTGTTCAACATATTACTCATGTATTCAGATTTTCCTGCTCACTCAGCATGTTAAAGCTCATTACAATACACTAAATATTCTTCTGAAATGAGTGGGAGGGGTTTGTAGGCTTCAAGTCTGCTGGTTCCAGCTACAGATGATCCTAAATCCAAAACTCAGTTTTGACCACTGTGATTTCACTTGTGATTTCTCTCATGTATAGTTACTCACTGCTGTCCTAGTACTATGATAAAGTGACAAATAGAAAAAGTGCCTTAAAATCATGCCATAGTACAACTGGCTCAAGGTGAATGAGGTAAAAAACTCCATGCAGAGCATCATTATTATGTTGAGATACTTAACATTCAAAGTGGCAGAATCATAATTTTTGACAATCTTTATAGAGGTATGAGAACACCAATTCAAAGGATTTTTCACAAATTATTAGTTTGATTTCATTAGAAGACAAGATTTGTCTCTGTCTAGTCCTTTATTCCTTCTCCTTCTATATTTTACATAAACTATTGGTCAGCCTTCATCAAATCTTGAAAAAAAGAAAGTAGGAATGCTCTGAAAAGTAAGTTCTCGCAATATAGGTTGTAAAATCTACTTGGTAAGAACTAGATGGACAAGCACAATAGACAGACAGCTGTCTAGTTAACATGAATCACTCAAGATGAAACAAAGTAGGTAGCATATTTTTCCTATATATCCAAGCCAGGTATTGCAGAGTTTTGCCACAGTTATTTATGCTCCAGAAGTTTTTCATATGGAAAGCACACTTGATATTGGAAGAGTTCTGTTCTCATCTTTTTTTTTAACACGTAGAATGGTTTTATTTATTCAGTCTCACCTGTACTGCTAAAATAGATCTGGATTCAGCATTGCCTACTTGCAGGCATAGTTGAAATGAAAGTGTATCGAAATACACTAGTTGTGGACTACTATTTGTAGAATTTTGTACTGATTTTGTCTTTGTAGAAGTTGATAAAGGGCTGTTTTGGATTTGAGTTAAAAACAGTATTGGCCGCACAGGGATGTTTTAGTTACAGCTGAGGAGCACTGACAAAGCACCGAGATCCTTCTGCTTCTCACCCTACCCCAGCAGTGACAGGGCTGGGGGTGCACGAGGGGACACAGCTGTCCCCAGCTGACCTAAGGTATATTCTGTACAATATGACTTCATGTTCAGCAATAAAAGCTGGGGTATGAAGGAAGGAGATGTTGGAGTTATGTTGTTTATCTTCCCAAATAACACTTACACGTGATGGAGCTTTTCTTCCCTGGGGATGGCTGAACACCTGCCTGCTCATGGGAAGTAGTGAATTAATTCCTTGCTTCACTTAGCTTTTCTTGGGTCTGCAGCTTTTGTTTTACCTATTAAACTATCTGTATCTCAACACATGAATTTTCACACTTTAACCTTCCCAGACCTCTCTCTACCCTCATGGGGAAGAAGAGTGAGTGAGAGGCTGTGTGGAGCTAAGCTTCCCACACAGGTTAAACTACAAGAAGATTGTGAGTATTTCTATGGTAATATGCACTATTTTTGATTTTTTATGCTTCTAAGTACAGAGAATCATAGCATTATTCATGTAATATTTTTAATTTATCTTTTTTTTGGTTTTCTTCCTAGGTGAGTTTGTGTTCATTTTGTTTTCAGACTTTTAAATAATCATAAATTAGAATCCATACTATTTTTCATCTGGTGAGATACAGCACACTATGCTGTATAAAGAAAAAAGGATTGTTAAGTACAATCTATATTGTAAATCAGAAGTATACTTTGAATTTTAACATTTTTAAATATAATTTACACTAAGTTCAATGTCTTCGTTCTGCTACAGTTTGTACTGAAACTGTTGTTGGGAAAGAAACTTTCAAAGTTCCTAGAAATTTATGTTATCATGTCTACCTGGTATCTTTTTCTCTCCGTTACTGTTTTTGGCCATTTTTTTTATTGTCTGTAGTCCTGTTTTATTCTTAATCACATCCATCAGTACCTAATAATACAACTAACTAAAAGGCAGGCTCTATGAAGTATAATATTTTCTTCTTATTTCTGTCCTGATTTCTACAATTGATTCTCTATATATGGATTTTGTTTCATAAAAAAATATTATTTAGAAAACAAAACAAAATATTTGTTAAGAAGTCTAAATTGAATATACTACAAACAAGTCTTAAGTATCCACTGTGAAACCCATTGACATGTGAAAGTTATGTGAGCCATTGAATAACGACAGTGCCAAGAATTTGTCCTCCATTACTGTTACAAGGAGTTCTGTGTGTTCAAAAACATTAGCAGAAAGTGCTAAATTTGACATATACAACTGAAATGACGGAATATATCAGCCATAATTCCTTCTACCTTTAAATAATAACCTTTAAATATCAGCCTCCCAGAATACAGTCTGAAAATTAAAAAGTAGTTCTCCTGTGGTTTTCAGGTGATAAATATGTAGTTTTACTAGAAACAATGACAAAAGGACACAAACTTGGGAAATCTTTCAATAGCATACAAAAGAGTAGGATTGAACAGATATGCTGGAATCTATGTATAGTGATTTTTCTTTTATTCTAAGATCCTGAGTGACATACTGTAAAAGGGGATCTATGAAAATCACAGAACACAGCAAGCTAAAATAGATTTTTTTTTCAATCAGCTCACATAATTTCTACAGTAAGATATAAACTCAAACAATGAGGTTACCAGGTATTAAAAACATACAGGACAAGAATGCTGAGTGTGGCCAAATGATTTTCTCTTCAGCATTAGACTAGACATGCAAAGGTTTTGGCCATTGTGTTCTCAGCTGGCAGATACCAACAACATCTGGGCCATTAACATCAGAATTAGTAATCTAGAGAATTGCTCCTTCTATCACTTCCAGCAAATACTGGACTCCAATTAGGACTCTTCCAAGTCCACCTGCAAAAATGTCTATGTGATTCAAATATCTAAATGTCACAGATTGTGGAAGGTTATATGAACAGAAAAATAAAACACAGCTACCTGGAATATTCTGTTCATTCTGGGTGTAGGAAGAATTCCTTCTGTTAAACCTTTAGCAAACGAAAGTGGTAACCATTTATTTAGAGAGAGATGTCAAAAAATTTTATCACATGGAAATTTCTTGAGTGCAAGTCTGCAGAGAAAAACAGAAGTTCTTAAAAGTGAACAACAAAAACTGTTGGAAGATTTCCCTCTCCAAGAACCACTTCTGGGTCATTTAGCACATAGAAAATTCAGAAGCCACAGAAAAAATGGTTATTTATATACAGTCTTGTTTTTACTTAGATATTAACAATGGAAAAATCTTAAAACTTGAAGGTGATTAAGTCAAAACTACTTTATCTATGAAAACTTTCTTTCTCAAATGAAGTGGTAATTGCCTGTTTTCCTTGTTCTCTTGCCATGTGTTTTGTTTTAAAATAAATGCAAACATACTGGGACCACTGTTGTGAATTTTGTAATATCACAAAGTCTAGAGACTTCATTTCTCCCAGAAAACAGTAAGCAATTAAAAATAGCAATGTGATACCAAATTTGTAGCTCTGGCCCATCAATGGTACCACCACTGTTCTGCTCTTCTCAGAATGCATTTGCTCTAATGGTAGGGTTATGTTACAGCTGAACTGGACCTGGTTTGTTCTTTGAGAAGTTTCACATAAGCACACATTTGTAGATATGTAAAGCCCCATGATAAATCGAGGAGTGAATGAAAAGATTTTTTTTCCAGAACACGTTGGGTCTATATTTGTCCTAATTCTGGGATTTTGCAGCCTTATTCTTCCAATCCAATCAATCCATCTCCTCTTATATCTCTATTCAGCTTTGTCTCGCAGTTGATGTGCACTGATTTTTTCTCTATCTCTTTGATTGGCCAATAGTATCAATGAGACCTGTGAATGAGGGAGAAAAATCATTGGAGTTTTCATGATCTTTTGTTAACTTTTGTTAACATCCTGATATTGACCCTGATTTCAGTGTTTGCCTAAACCTATCAGGCAATTAATGAGCTGAAGAGAAACTGAGTGCGTGTCACTGATGTAGTCCAGGACAGGATAAACTTTATAATCCTTCTATCTTCAGTGTTTTTTCTTATGAGAAATTTTTATTATCTCTTTCTCCTCCACTTCAATCCAATTTGAAAGGTTTCCAGTTGCATAAGGCTCAGACACCTACATGAAAGCTGCATAGTAGTTTTGTTTCACCTAAACAGCGAAGCTACTTAACATCTTTTTCTCTGAAATAACAAGACACTTACACTTTGAACTTAAAACTTGAGTGAAGCAGAACATCATGCTGAGAATACAAATTTCTGTAATTTGATTTCAGAACAGTACATTCATTTCATTTGCAAGTATACAGAAGAGAGAATGCTGCAGTCAATTATGGTCAGATATTTTGAAATTTGTTTTGGCTGGTGAAATACATTGTGTGATGATTCCAATGTGCATGACAGACACGTACCATGTTGCCAGATGTGGTGGAAAAGAAAAAAAATAAAGATTTAGTGGCAAAAATGAGAACTTATATGTAGGGAAAAAAGTACAGTTCTGTGCTGTGAGGAGTCCTGATTTGGACGTTCTGACATCTGCTATAGAATGGGATAAGGAAACTCCTACTGTTCAATAAATCTAATTCCTGTTAACTGAAGCCATGGTTAGCTGCTGGACAACAGGGGCAATATTTTTCTTTGCTGAAAACTCTTTACATGTCTAGTCAGTGAAAACAATCTTGTTCAATTTGTCAAACAAATAATTTTGGACTTTAAAGTGGTAGGAAAATTTAAGCGGCCTTGTATTTCTTTAGTTTAACAAATTCAGTTATCTGAGGTAGTTTTTGTTATTTTACTGATGGCTGAAACATATTATTACAAACAGCAACATAGCAGCAAAAATAATTTTCCAGCTGAGGCGAATGGATGGAGATTTACCAAATCCTTTGTTATTACATTTATTTGCCAGCTGTTTACCTAGATTTTTATACAAATGCCTTAAAAGCAAGGCGAAAAATTCATATGAGAAGGTCAAATACTTAAACCAACGATTGGTTTCTCAGTACCTTGTTCCAATATTTTGGCACATAGATTCCCAGGGGAATCAGGGCCCCATCTTTCTGAACAAAATTATTTTGAAGGCACACAATGAAACATCTCTTCACACTAATTAACTGGTGCTATAATCAGTTAAATTATAACATGATTTTTATTAATGCTAATTACAGTGGAGAAAGAGAATCTTGTGCCAATAGAACAAGACATAGAGTTTAGGAATCCTTTTTCCCTCTTTGCCACTGACATTTTTGTGAAGTCATAGGCACTTAGTGTACCATACATTGTACTTGGTAAATTTATTTTATCAAAATTTTTCTCTCTCATGTTGCTGCTTCAAAGGAGCAGTGTGAGACTAATTCATCAGCAGCTCTTGGAAACCATTCATGTAAAGGGACCATAGAACTAATAGGATTATAATGCTTTATAGGCATATTGCACTTACGTACCACTGTCTGTGAGAAATAATGTGCATCTCTCAGTTAATCCATCTCCAAAAAGTTCCAATGACTGAGGATAATTCAGTGGTGTCTTTGATTCTTTCCCTAGAAAGATAAAAAGTGATCTACTTGGACATAAAATCATTTTTGGGTGGGGTGGGAGGGGAATGAAAAAAAGAGAAGAGAAAGTGCAAAAAGGTGAAAATGTTTGAATATTTGACAAGTAAGTATGTGTTACATTGAAAACTATCAAATATTGTCACTTTGCTGTGTCTTTGCATCAACCATTTGCATCTTCCAGATTTTATAAGCTGAGGAACCACTTTTGTTCAAGTACCAGGATGGGAAATTGAAGGCTTCCTGAGTTCTTCCCCATTTCATCACATCCTAGCAAGTGGCATAATTTTATCTTTTTTATTAAACCTCTACTTGATTTCCTTAATCAGTTTTTCTTTTTGTTCTAAATGGAAGGAAAGATGGGTGAAAGACCTCCATTACAGAGGTAATTAACTTTTAATAGCCTTTGTTGTTGAATTCCCTAGCAGCTGAGGAGAGTATTTGTGTTGCTACAGAATATCAATTAGAATTTTGGACTGTAGAGAGTACATAGCAAAAACTGTACCTTCTCTATAAAGCCCATGTATGTCAGATAGGATGTTACCACTTCATTACAAGATGCCTGCTGAGCATGAGTAGAATTACTAATGTCCCTTGAAAATGAAACCCACATCTTAACAAACCAACACCTGAAAATGTCAGGAATGGGCTGCTTAAAATTCAAACTGTTAGATTCAAATATGTTAATTATTTTGGGGGTTATTATCATTTCTATTTCTTGCATAATAATAATTTATATTTTTTGAAATTTGAATGACTAGGAATAACACTACAATTAGATTCAAAAAAGTGGCTTAAACTTTCTTAATATCTCTCGTAATATCAGAATTCAGAAAAATTTTAGTTCTTCACTGCAGACATTCTTGAGACACAGCTGAATTATGTAATATAAAAGAGGACATACTTTCTATTATTTATAATATAACAGAAGAAATTGCCACATGGGGTCTCAGAATGAAAAATGCCGTATTTTAAATGGTCTCTTCAGTGTGAAATTCTTCTCTCCTGAATCACATGGGTTTACACCGTTTATGAGACATATAGTTACTTAATGCCTCTAAGTGTTAATAGATGATATCCATGTAAATATGATCATTGGCTTTCAAAATTCATGGTTAATAAATTTAGTCTTCATGGTCAAGACAAATTTCACATGCTATTATTTACAGTATAGTTATTCTTTTTTTGCAAATTATTTTTTCTTCACCTAGCAGATTTAAAAAATGCAATAGCATTAAGAGTTTTAGCTAAATGAATTCAGGTCTTATTTTTCTAGAAACTAGAATACTTTGCAAGTGTTGTGCAAATCAAGATGCTTCAGCATAACAAGAAAAAAAAATTGAAATATATAAATAATTAACATAATTAACTAAACAGGATAGATCTAAATAATTATGGTGAAAACAGGCTTCAAGATATAATTGTAGAGGCATAAAAAACCCAAGATTTATCTTACCTACTGCAACAAGCAAAGAACTAAAGCAACTGCAACATTTTAGTTATTCCTAACTCTTTTAAATGTGTGTCTTTTTGGTGGAACATGTCTGTGTTTTGCTTTCATTTCAAAGCAAATGTTTCAAAATGTTTCAAAAATGTTTCAAATGTTTCAAAAATGTTTCAAAAACATGAACGAGAGATGCCTTCACTCTTCTTTTGAAACACTACAAAAAACTCAAGGTATACAATGTTCAAAATTTGTGTTTCTGGAGCATATACCAAAATACCTCCTGTATTCTTGAAACACAACATAGACTATTCTGTAAAGAACGGGACAACACATGATAAGTTTTAGAAATCTCAATATAAATAAATAGACATGTCCATATGAGGTCACTGTGATAAAAAGCATACAGTTATCTGTTGTGATGAGAGTCTTTTGCTGAATTATCACTTCTGCAAGTGAATTTTTTTAAGTTTCTGAATTATAACATTGTACAATAGTAACCACAGCCAACTACTGCTAGTCTTGGAGTGAAACATTTGGAAAAGAAAGAGCTAATTCATACTTTATCCTTCAGCTTAGAAACGGTAAGTCTCATGTATTTCCCAGCAGCACAGGACATTTGGAATTAGCAGATTTGTAGGTGTCAACAAAATACTTAATGCTGTGGGTTTGGTCAAAATATGGTCAAATTCAGATGCATTTAATTAAATCCTTTGTTTCACTTCAAGTCTTATCAACAAATTGTGACCTTTTTCATTCTTTTTATAGAATCAAAGTCTTAGAAAAGAATTCTCAGATCAAGTCCAACCATTAATATAACACTTCTAAATCTACCCCAAAATGTTAGAGTAGGAAAACACATAATCACGGAAAATGATTATATGTGGTGCTTTATTGTAGAACTCTGGGAGCCAGGGGTCCAAAGACCCAAATCTTGGTTCTGCCAGAAGTTCAGAATAGATGCAGTTTTATATCTTCTTGTTACATAAGTATACATGTTAATCATTAAACCCTATTGTTCCATTGATTTTACCCAAACATGAATTTGGAACAATTGATTCTCATCATTCGTGTTTAAGATTCTCATGATTCATGTTTAAGATAATAATCATATTTAGTTACCAGACGCTTACAATTAACAATAAGGTAATTTATCATATGATTATGATACAGGTACAGATTCACCTTGACTTACTAAAGAATATCTAACTTTATTTCCAGGGCCTACATGTTTAACTAAGAATCACATTCATTCCCCCTCGTCCCCTGATTTATTACCTAGGCAAGTTATACTTGGTTTGGTTAAAACAATAGCATGAAAATAACATCCTGGTTACAGCGAAGCAAGGTCCTTTTCTTATGCCTTTAGAAATCATTTTAACCCTATCCTATTACAAACATGACCTTAAGTGCCACATCTACATGTCTTTTAAATACCTGCAGGGATGGTGACTCAACTACAACCCTGGCAGCCTTTTTCTATGCTTTACAACACTTTCCATGAAGAAATTTTTCTTAATATCCTGTCTAAACCTTCTCTGGCACAACACGAAGACATTTGCTCTTGTCCAGTTGTTTATTATTTGGGAGGAGAGGACAATCCCCACCTGGCTACAACCTCCTTTCAGATGGTTCTAGAGAGTGATAAGGTCTCTTCCAAGCCTCCTCTTCTACATCTAACGAGGAAAGAACATGTAAGATATAGATTTCACCTGCTTGGCACCCTTGAGATCATGAATTTTCTTTAAGATTAGCAGCTTTGCTTGCATCTCTTTCAAATTGCTGTCTTCAAATACTGCTGCTCATTAGGTAGTATGAGGAACATGAAATTACCCCATTTCATATTTTATTTCATATAGGTTTCAGTACAGAAGGCTTTTGAACTGAATATCTTGATGGATTATCAAAGTTTTCTGTCTTTTATAATTTAATTCTCTTTCTGGTGTGATGGGTTTTTTTGGAAGGATCCATGATGGAGAGCCTTAACAAACGATGACACTGATAATAATTATTATACAGCAGAGAATGCTTTTTGGCTCCAGTGTTGATCTTCCTTCTTGGGATCAAGACCCTGAACCTCTTTCCGCATATTTGTAAATTGGATGTAACAGTATTTATTTTTATCACCAATTCATATATTTGAAACTTCCTCTAAAGAAAGATGGCCCTTTCTTGAAGATAAAAATGTTGATTGGATAACCCCCACAGGAACAGCTTGCTCCTAGAGTTGTTAAAGTATCTGTACTTTGAGATATTGAAAGACAACTGAATACAGTCCTGAGAAAGTTGCTCTGGTTGATGCTCCTCTGATCAGGAGGTTTGAGCTAGAGATCCCTCTTAGACTCAATTATTCTGAAATTCTCTGAAATGCAAACTTCAAATTCTTATAAGAAAAAAGTAAAATAACATCTAACAAGCTAGTGGTTTTCAAATAGAAAGCAAGAAAAGCTTCTGAAACACTGTCTCAATTAAAATCAAATATTTTCATTATTAGAAAACTTTTCACAAGAGGAGAAACTTTCCCTTACTGGCAACATTTCTTGAGCTTTTAACATTGCTTTTCCTAATTAATCTTGCCCTCAAGGCCATAGGCGTTCACTTACAGTGACAGCAAGAAATATACTGTGGTTATGTATTTCATGTTCAGTTCCTTTCCTCTGTTTCTCCAATTAAGTCTTCAAATAATTACCATATATGACTGCACTTTAAACACTTTTTGTAGCTGAGGATATACAGTGTCCTGAAAACTTAATTAGATATGAAAATAAATTGCATAAAAAGTTGCGAGGTCAGAGAATTTTGAATGGTCTACAACCTAACGGGAACACACAGGAGGTCTAACCATATTTTATAATAATTCATCTTGAAGTTAACTGGAGTGTGATAGAAAATTCTAGCTGCAAGTATAACTAAAACATAATTTATTTTCCATCTAAATTTTAAAGGAATGTGTTTACCTGTCATAGGAGCTGAACTAGATCAATTTCTATCATTAGAGATGTGCATGTTCTCTTTAATTTTCAGCAAAACATCTATTTCTGATTGGTGTATTAATGTATAAAAAAACTATTAATGGCAGTAAGTAGAAACAGAGTTTGGAAGGAAAGACAAAATGTCTTAAAAAAAAACACCACCACCACCAACAATGGAGTAGAAATCATAAACTGCCAGAGAGGGTAAAAAAATAAATAAATATATTCATTTGTACATATTCGAGATCAACTATTACACAATTAGCAAGAGATACATGAGGTTCAAAGAGCCAGTGTCATGCACCATGCAAAGATATAGGGAAGGAAATATGTATCTGAACATAACCAACACACAAATAACAAAACCAGAATTCAGTCTTGCTGGGCTTAGTACAGCTGAATGTTCCATACAGAATTTAGCTGTGTTTGAATATGAAGCTGCTATAAATTCTAGGTATGTTCCTAATTTCACTCTATTACAAGCTATTTGCTTGTAACAGAAGTCGTTCACTGCTGTTTTCACTAGCTTTTTGGTTTTGCTCTGTTCTGTAAATAAATGTACACATATATTGCCATATGTGACTTGCTGAGAGGTATTTTATTTCAAATTAAGTGGGAAACATGAACAAAAAATAATTTTAATGGAAAGGAAAAAGCGCAAATAAAGGTATATATGATGGTGTTTGTCTTATCCATTCTTTGATGATACTATGTACAAGAGCACCTCATTCTGGAAGTAGCTTTTAACAGAATCATTGATATTTATTAATAAAAATCTATATTATTAAAATTCAGGGTGATTTCAGCAGATCATGTGGAAAAACATAGTTCCTACAACTTTTCCTTTCCTTAAATTTGCCTTTCTTACCAACACCAGGTAAATGAACTTTGGTACTTTGAGCAAGTGATGTTCAGTTATGCCTGAAGGAATGATTGGATCCACCCAAATTTTACTGTTTTAGTCAATACAAATGAGGAACATTCCAGCTCCAACACTTTGGAAAAGTTCTGTCTTAATCCAGATTCAGATTAATTAGAACAATGTGATTAAGTATTACCGGAAGTTTTTCAGTTTTCATTCTCAGCTACCTTTACTTCAAAAAGACGCAGGATACGTAATCTTTTGTAAAATTTTGTCCTATTTGTTTTTGCTGAAGCGTTTGCAAAGGAACAAAAAATTTCCATCAGGATCCATTTTCAAAACAAACTCCTCCACTGGATCTTCATTCATGTGAAGTTACAAAACTCACAGTGCCTTCTATCTACTTATCTTAGTTAATATTATTCCTTCTCTATTTGTACATATGCACCCTGCCAATTAAAAGAGCATACCTTCCTTCTGTTTACATCACTGCCCTTAATTAGAGGTTTAGAGGCTTTCAAGAGAGATCAGACAACAGCCCATCTGTTTAGGCAGAGACTTATTTAACATTGCATATGTATGATCTGAATAACTACAGTCATATGATTACCAAACAGCAATTGCCTCAGTCAAATAGTTTTATGTCTTTAAGTGACTTCAGATGACTGGATTCCTTTTAGATAGCCTTTTATTTACCCCAGTTGAGGAAAATCCAACACTTTATTCATAACTGCTATAATATATGTTAATGCATGTTAGTTAACTAACTGCCAATCTTGATTGCTAATTTAGGTAAATATATGATTAGGATTACACTGTAGGAATTTTATCTCTAAAATAAAACTATATGAAAAAGAAAAGCATTTTCTACTCTTTATTTCACCTACCATATGAGGAACAGCAGTTATATCACTTTATTGTTTTACATATATGTTGTTTTTGTGACAAACTTTCTGTACTGTACTTCCAATAAGCAGGATACACAGAAATTGTATATAATCTGTGATTCATGCACTGCCTTTGAATTAAAGTTCACATTCTAGAAAAATTCACTATATTATACATAGAAAAAAAAGGGGGGGATAAGAATGAGAACAGTTTTTAATTTATTAAGTGGTGCATGTTAGCTGAGGTACTGCGTAAATCATACAGTGACAGAGAAAATAATAGCAAGAAAGTAGATAATATCAGGTTAATTTCTTTATTCCATTTTTTAGATTTTTTTCTGCCTTCAGAAAACTCAATCCATAACACAACAGTATTTTCATTTTTATAAATGAACGCCTAAGAAGTTAATAGTTATGCTAAAAAATGTTCATGTATGAGAGGATACTATTTAAAAGCAGACCTTTAAGTATTTCTATGCATTGGCTATCAGAATAATTCAGTGCCTTCACTTTTTACATTTTTGTGAATGTGGATGTTGATCTAGCATATTCTTATTAAAATATATTTATTTAAAACTGTAATATTATCATACATTTAGCATGTCAAGATATGGAAGGTAAAATTGGACAAATAGACTTAGGTGTAAATTACAATGTAATCTTCAGATACAGATAACTTCAGTCTCTTGAATTTTGAATAGACTTGACCATCAAATCTGAATGTCTGGAATCATGTCTGCATTTTTGTTAATGCAAACAAGCTCCTTCTGTCTTTGGAAAACAATTCTATATGGGAAAAATTGTGTAAACAAAGATTTCTGCTCCTCCAGATTTTGGTTTAATTAACTTTTCCTCTTGCTCTTCACTGATAATTACCCTCAGCTCTCTTTATGAAAACAAGGGATCTCTGCAAAATAGTTCAAGATCATAGTAATGATTACGATTGTGTTTGTGGTTTAACAATTATCTAACAACAACAATAAAAATATGCAAATGCATTTATGTGGATTGTCCAAATTTCTCAGTTTTCTCGTATATTTGCCTTTATGGTTGTTTTGTTACTTTTAATTGTTATTACAGTTTTCCTCCCATGTATATGTCTATAATTCAGGTTTTGAAGAATTATTTTGTGCTATAACTGGATATATGACAACATGAAGTCATCTAAGATTCCAGTATACTGAAGAGCAATACTTCATTCTGTTCCACCACATGGTCCAATGTACTAATAAGAATGAGGGAGACATCATGGTTCCAGAATACATAGTTTGGACTAGAAGAAACTGGTGCTGCCCAAGGATGTGCACATCAAAACAAAACCCTGTGGTCAGCAGGGTTTACTGATGACACATGTCAAAGACTTATTTGCTAAATGATCAATAGAACACCCCACTGATGATCAGAGACAAGTCATAAAACCATATCAAATGTGAATTATAAATTGTCGTTTTCAGCCTTTGTGAAATAATTTCTCTACAGAGGTAATTTTGGGATTTTAGAACCCCTTAAACCATATTTAAAACTACAGCACACTTGCTTTAATAGGAACAAATTTGAAGTGTCATGTTTGGTCACTAATCTTCCATTTTATTTTTCCAGAAGTGATGACCTACTGAAGTAGAGAAGACAAACTTCCACCCACAACCCGTGTTCTTCAATGGAGTTAGAGCAAGAAAGTTCTCCAGTTCCCTGGCTCCACTCAGGAAGCTCACTTCAAGTCCTTTCACTGCAGATTGCCATGCTTAAGGTATATCCATCAGGAAAATCACTGCTAACTCCTGGTATCTTGATACCTTGTCAAACACCCTCTAAAATTTTCAGCTAATACGTATAACTGTAAGAATAGAAGGCCAACTGTAGCACTACAATAAAAGACAGGAATAAAAATTAATCCTATATCAAAAGATGTAGGAAGGTAAGGCAAACCAAAATATTCACAAAGCCTATGTGCATGATATTTTTTGCTCTAAAATAGAGAGTTTATATGCTGCACTCAAACACTATGAGTATTGTCTACGAAAGCACAGATAGAATTAGTACTTCAGAAAGACTCTCAGAATATAACGACACCTGCAGACCTCATGATGAGAAGCTTAAAATGAATGTTCTCCATAAAATGTACATCAGTCTGCAGTGTAAACATAGCTTTGGACTGTTTATACACTCAGATTATACAATATACACGAGTTGAGGAGTCCCTCTTGTCACTGTCTCTGTAGATACCATTTTCCTTTTCACAAAAATGTTCACTTGCAGAAATATCTGTGGTTTTCTATTATCAACCCATTACCCCCATGTTACAAATAAACATACTGCATCAAGTTGATGCATAAAAATGTTCTTAAGAGAGAACTTAATTATGAACCTGCTGTTGCATTGGACTTCAGTTCCCTGGCTACTTTTCAGGATGATTCTACTATGAAGAAGCTACGTCTTCCCTCCTGTTGCAGAGGTAGTTCCCTACTGGTGCCTCTACATTTCTTCCCTCCTGAAGATAGTGATTGCATTCTCTTTCAATTACCTCAGTACCAGATTAGAAAGATGTCACTTTTTATCCCCCATTGGAACAAGTTACAATGAAAAGCAGAAAAAAGAAACTTACACTGACAAGAAGACCAGGTGTTTCTGTCAAGCTGCGTTTGTGATACATTTCCACTTTCAACAAAGCAAAAATCTCATCACTTAAACATAAATATTTTTCCCTATTTATTTTTAGAATGAATGGAGATAAGGAATTGGTTTGAAAGCTGTCTTCTATAAAATAATCTCAAGATTATTTAAAAAGACACCAAAAGAAGAGAAAGAGGGGATACTGTGAAGAAAGAAAAGAAGCAGGGAAATCAAACACAGGTGTATCTTATACATGTTTAGTATTTGAAATATTTATAGCAACTCTAATGTAGTGTATATATACTCTAATATAGTTTTTATATATATGTATATATACACACTCATATATGTAAAATATGTATACATAATATACATATAAATAATATGTATAAATAATATGTATAAATAATATGTATATATATACAATGTGTATATATTAAATGGAGGCTTATTATATTTGAAATCTCTGAAGAAAAGTTTTCTCACATGCAAGGAACATACTTGAAGTAATGTAACGTAACTTCAACCTGGTTCAGACAATACAGAATCTGAGAAGATGCTTTACCCTATATTTGATTTTCACTTAGTCTGAAATATTTATGCTTTGTTGTGAGTTGGGTTTTTTCCTTCTAGAAATAAACTAAACCATGCATCTTAGAGCCTTATCCAAATACTTCTTGAATTTTGACAGGGTCACCTGGTCACCTGGTCTCCAGCCTCTCATTCCCCTGTCTGTCTGCGCATCCAGAGTTGCTCCATCCCAGGTGCAGAACCTGGCTGGCACTTTCCCTTGTTGATCTTCATATGGTTGCCAAGCCCTCTGATTTTCTAAGTCTCTCTGCAGGGCATCCCTGCCTTTGAGGAGTCAACAGCTCCTTCCAGTTTTGCATCATCTGCTAATTTGCTTATTATTTCTTCCAGTCCTGAGTCCAAAAGAGTTATGAAGATCTTGAAGAGCAAAGGTTGAGGATGGAGCCCTGTGGAACCCTACTAGTGACAGGTCTGATGTCACCCTGTTCACTGTCACCCTTGGTGCCCAACCTGTGAGCCCATTGCTCACACATTGCATTATATGTTTATCCAGTTGTGTGCTGGACATTCTGTCTAGAAGAATGCTGTGTTAGACAGTATTGAAATCTTAACTGAAATCCAGAAAGATTACATCAGCAGGCTTCTCTTCACCAACTCAGCGCATTACCTTGTCATAAAAGGAAATCAGGTTAGATAAGCAGGGATTTCCTGTCATGAAACCATGTTGGCTGTGACAAATGACTGTTGTCTTTTAGGTGTTTTTCAATACCTCCCAGAATAAGCTTCTCTAAAACTTAACCAGGCAATGAAGTGAGATTACTAAAATTGTGAAAATTTTGCCAGCAGTGGGGATCAGTACCATCAAGAAACTAGTGCAGGAGCTGCTGTCACCAGTCCAATCATGGTGCTAGGCAATTAGAATTCAGATACAGGATGACATATATTTTAGAAAAAGTGTAACAGTGAATTTTTAGGGAGATAACAGTTTACTCCAAAAGGTTTTCAGAGGTAAGCAGGCAAACGCTTGTTTGAAATAGCTAGGGAAAAAAATGACCAAAACATTTGTTCTTATTTCTTGATGTAGCTTAAATGCATGAGTGCATTTTTCAAACTCATTTATTTCAGGGTCATTTTTTTCAAATCTGTTATAACAATGTTTGAACATGAGTTACTGTTAGTGAACAAGAGCTTGAACCTTTGCAACAAAATGAAGTTCAAACATATCACTGTCACCTCCCTTACCTCCTATCCAGAAGGTTGGTTGAAGAAGATATTAAAGCAAGGAACAAAGAGACTAGATCTAGACTCAAATCTAAGTTTATGTCTGTTAAATTACAGAAGAGTACCCAAAAAGCATCCATGAAGACATTTTACTGAAAGACAGCAGAACAATCTGAAAGTCAGGTAAAAAATACCATCATGGAAAGCTTGGATCTACAACAAATTATGGAAAAAACAAAGATTTCAGTGTGTGTGAGTTCTGAGATATTGCCATGGTGATAGTGGTGCTGCTATTTTGGTTAAACAATAATAAATTGTGTATGGCTGACTGATGACCAAAGAAAACTCATTTGTGACTGAGACTCCTGGTACCATCACAACAGACCCTGTTCTAGTTGTACTGAACTGCTTGTACTCGCTTGGGTATAGTCCTGGGAGCTACAGAGGGTCTTTTGAGGTCCTGCATGGGAGACCACCAGGAAATTTTAAATATCAAAGGCAAAAGCAGAGATTCGGGACTGAAATCTAGATGACAAAAAGCAGATTAGTAAGGGAGGTGTATTTGGTCTGGCTTTTTGCTAACCATGGAGAAAATTGAGGAACTATCCTACCACATACAATGCACCAGAATGTCAGCTGAGGTGTTTGCTCTACATCTGAGGGTAGGGATGAACCTTGCCATATTTTGATCTTACCCAAAACTCCAAATCACTGTCTTTAGAATAAAAATATGCAATATGAGACACAGGAAACACCATTTGATAACAATCAGGCAGCCCACAGGGTTTTCAGAATCTCAGCAAAGCTCTGCCTCCTTTGTAAAATGCCATGGAAAATTATATGCACTACTTTTATCTACAGAAAGTAGCCTGTCTAACCTTAAAACATGAGATGAAAATTGTTTGAACTACAATCCATCCTTGACAGATTCCTGCATTGGTAGCCTGACACAAGAAAAATTTTGATTTGGAAGCACAAATACTGAAAGTGAAAACAATTTCGATGAAAGCTCAACTATTAAGTTTAAAAATTTGAGAGATGTTCCTTGCACAAAAAAAATTCAAGCAAATATATAGTTGCACATTATATATATCTGTTTATATACATAACCACATTGTGGCTTGCATTTTCCCAGGGCAGGGACCCCCCCATTACAGTTATTTCTGGAGCTTTCAAAATTGTAACACATAAAATGTTGAACTCCTAGTATTCATATTTTTGCAATTTGTTGTCTTAGACTGATGCCCTCAAACTCCTTTTATTTTGTTTTGTTTATAAACCTCCAAGGTAAAATGTTGACTTAAAGCTTGGAGGTGGTTTGGGAGTCATCATTAATATAGAAATCATTAAAAAGACCAATTATGGTCTATTACTCATTTTTAGTACATATATTTTCTCATTTTTGATCACAGAGTGTTTGTAAAAAGAGAATAAAAGACCTTTGAATAGGTTCTTTGGTGGTATATTGTAAACTTCAATTATTTTTTCCCAGGAACATTTTTTTTAACAGAGAAGTGAAATCTTTTTTAAACGGTGCATGACTCAGAAACCCCTTCTAGAAAAGTATTAAACATTCTTTCATTAATAACAGTAATCTGTATTCCCAGAGAGCACTGTCACTTTAAAATGTAGATCTAAAATGTATTTTTTTTGCCCACAGTCCATCATTAAGCAAAAGTAATTTAATACCTGCAATGTTGTAGCCACCACTTTTTCCTGAGAGGGAGGAGGACATCATGCTGTTAATGAACAGCTGTCACTCACAAACCTGCCTGCAAAGCAATTGGCCAAAACCATTAGTCTGTAATAGTCAAAATTTCCTTCCCCTGTAATTTTCTGTAGATTTGCTTTTCTTGGCTTCCAAACTACAGTAACTCACCACATCTAGTTCATGGTATAACCATGGAATGAAGAGAAAACCAGGCAACACTCAGAGGCAAGAAAACCAGTATTGGTTTTCATCTCAACATTTCCTGTAACACACACAGACACTGGTGGATTCTCTCTCATACTTAATGACTTTTGACAGCCACTGGTCTCAGAGGGAAGAGCTTGATAACAGTTTTCCTCTCTCCAAAAATGCTAGTTTTCTCAGGCAGGCAAAAGTTCACAGAGAAGCTGGCAGGGTCCTTCTGCTTTGCAATCATATTTTGTAAAGTACAATCATCCAACTTACGTGAAAAAGCTTAAAGTCCCCCTCAGAACATAGTCCTGTTTTTGAGTGTCAGATGGTTTTTGTCCCTTCACAAAAGAGGATGATTGTGCTTTTCACCAGCAACAGCAGACTGTAAGCGAGAGCAAGATAAGAGAAGGTCTGTCAGCTGATATGTTGACACTTTCCTATACATGTCTGCAACAAAGTTATTCTGATTTGAGAGCCAATCTAGATCATTGCTAAATTTCTTCCATAAAGAGTTTGGGTTTGTTAAAAGGAGCACACCCCTATCATACATACACACACACACACATACACACACACACACACACACACACACATGCACACACAGCGATTAATTAACTTCTGTAAATACCTTATTAAAATCCTTATTCCATTTTCTTTCTACCACATGTGCATCTCAATTTCTAGCTTCAGTGAAGATAGAGTGAGGGGAGAGAGAGAATAAGAACGGAAAGTGGGGGCAGGGGCAGCTTTAGTTTAAAAATGCAGACAAATCTGCCTTTTCTGCTTGATGGCCTGTAACATTTCCATGTAGTGTACTTTGCATGGCAGAATAGCTACTAGTAATAGAATTTCTCACAGTGGAGGTTAATTACTTTTCAGCTACAGCAAAATAAATTTCCTGTCAAGCCCAGTGACAGGAATATGCCACTGTCACCATTTTTACCTGCAGTTTTAATTCACTGTTAATATTTGACACTAGCTTGCATTCAGGGGGCCGATCTTCTGAACAGGGGGATTTCCCAAAGGAATAGGACAGACTGGCAGTAATGTAGTATCAAGATATGGGGAAAAGAGTACACTTTGCCTCTCCTGAGTGCACTTCAAAGAAGATTACCTGACCTGTCTCTCACTTTAAAGAACAAAAGAGAACCTCATCTTTGGTGAAATAAAAATGACATGACAAGATGCAACTTAAAATCCAGGGCAGAAGAACCTGGTCTAACCTTCTGCTAAGCAAACCTAATAATGTACCACTTCCAGTCTCCTTTTTGATGTGATTTTAGGTTTTTTTTTCTGGTCCTAAAGAGGCCATTTTTGAGCCTGACAATTTTACTAAAAATGCTGAGCTCAATCGATGAGGAACTGTTGGTGTCCTGAGCTGCTTTACCAACTAGCTTGCTCTTTGACCAGCATATAAGGAAGGTCTGGTGGGTCTGAACCTCCAGCTGGAGTGTGGTTGATGGTGTGGAAGAGTGGACTCTTCATGTGGGTTTCACTAGGCTTTATTCCACTCAGGGAGCTGCCCACATGCTGAGTGAGCTCTGGCCCTCTGTCCTCACCTTAAGTACCCCGGGGGCGTACACCGAGCAGGGGGAACCCAGAACAAATCCAGGAGGGGGAGTGTGACCCAGAACAGGGATACAATGAAGAAAGGTGGGAACCTGAGGACATTGCCAAATCACTGGGCATCTTCACCAGAATCTTCCAAGTTTTTACAAGGTGATTGACAAGGTCTATCACCAGGGAAAGACCATGGGAGGTTTGGGGATGGGGGTGTCAGAACAAACCATCATAAACAAGTAACAAAAACATACAGAATTATTGGAAAAACCGAAAATTTACACTGCAACAAGGCATCTTACACGGTAATGAATGATAGAACTTTCTCCTAATTGCTTTCATAGACTTCAAATTAGTTTTCAAATTTCTTTGTCTTGAAATAAATCTCTTCTTCTACAGAGACAATAATGCCGTTTATCAAGTGCTGGTAATATGCATTGTGTCATTATCATTAGCTAATAAAAAGTCCTATATGAGGTCATGTTAGCAATCCTTAGGGACATGAAATTTTACCTTGGAATTTCCAGCCTCCACTCAGACTGGTTAGATCACAAAGGATATTGCTTGACTCACTTAGCTTCCCTAGTCAATGTCTTATTTTCCAACAATTTAGTGATTTTCAGGATTCTGAACAAGCATGCTTTTAATTTTGCCTGATTGAGTACCTGACCTGACAAAGTGGGGCGGTTATACCTGAGGCTTATTATTTCACTGCTCAGGAAACATAAGGGAAACAGTTCACAATTCAATTCAAACAATTGAAACCACAATTCAAACCAGAAAGCAAAAGATGAAACGTCAGGACTTTTGTCATGCAGGGATTTTCCCTATAGAAGTAGCCTCAGCTACTTCTACTAGTGAGCAATTCTTACTACCTGTGCTTTTCCTCTTCAAGAGGTGGCCTGTCACAGTGCAGAACTGTGAAGGAGCCAGGTCACATGAACATGAGGCACAAGGGAGCTGTGGGAAGCTAAAGGATTTTCATAGCTACATGAGCAGATGAAAGATGTCTGGATCTGGTTAACTTCATCTTGCTGAACTATGAATTTTTAACCCTTCCCCTAATTATGCTGAATCATAACGGGCTCTTTGATAAGGTCTGGTAAATCAGTAGAAATACCAAGGGAGATTGCATCCATTTTTGGTGAAGAGAACCTATTGGTAACACTGAGAACTTAAAGTATTTTCAAAAGCAAACAGGCTGAAGTTTTCATAAATGATGATATCAAGATTTCTTAGGTTTCAAAGGAGTTGTCTGGATTTCTACACCTCCAAGTTATTCATTAAATATTCCAGAGGCACCAGTGCAAGTTCTAGACATGAATCCCTGGAAAACTCATAAGGCTCAACTGCAAGGTTCCATGCTTGAGGAACTGCTAGTATGAACACAGGATGTGAGATTAGGGTACTTAGAGCAGCCCTGTGGAGAAGGAATTTGGGTTGTATATGAGAGACTGGACATGCACTGGCAATGAACAAAACCCAATGCATCCAAAGCAGCATGGCCAGCAGGGAGAGGAAGTGGATTCTTTCTGTCTGCTCTGCTCTTGTCATACCCCACCTGGAGTGCTGCATGCAGGTCTGAGGGCCCTAGCACAGGAAAGCCACAGACCTGTTGCAGTGAGTCCAGAGGAGGCCATGAAGATTATTAGAAGGCTGGAGCATCTCACCTATGAGGAAGGACTGAGAGAGTCGGGGTTGTTCAGCCTGGAGAAGAGAAGTCTCCGAGGAAATCCAGTCTTCCAGCACCTAAGAGGACTCTGCAGGAAAGATGGGGACCAATGTTTAAATAGGGCCTTTAGTAACAGGACTAGAGGTAGATGCAGACTAGACATAAGGGAGAAATCTTTTTACAATAAGGGCAGTAAAAGGCTCACTTCTCATTGAAGAGAGGGATGAACTAGGTGACCTTAAAAGGTCTCTTCCAACCCACAGAATTCTATGATTTTATGAAGTCCAATTAGGATTGCACAAGCATGAGCTTTAAAAATGGACCAGAAAAAGATGGGGGCCTTGTTCAGAATGCCTGTTGAATGAAGTGACTTGAGTCACAGCCAGGCAGTGCATATTGTGCTTAACACCTATGTCCCTGATGACATTGAAGTCAGAATTTATGGAAAAAAAATGGAAGGGGAAATCTGGATCTCTGCTCCATTTTAGGAACATACAAAAAAATTTAATGATGTTACAAAAATTACAAAATTTGGGTTACAGCTTCTCCTGTAGAAAAATATTTAATTTTGGCTGCAGAGATTGGTTATAAATAAGGAGGCATTAGATTTAATTGATTTTATTGTTGTTTAAGGAACTGGAATAAAATTTCTTGTTTTTCAAACCACTGGAGACCTCAGAGTTTTCCAGACCTTTAAAAACCCTCAAATCCTGTGTGACAATGTAGTTAGAACAATTGGGTCTACTGAAATTGCCTTTTGTTTTTCAGAGCATTAGGTTTAATTCTGACCCCTTCATTCAGAGATGAAATTGTGGCTTAGAAATGAAGCTAGCCCAGAAGGGTACTATTCAGCACGGTTTGAATTTCTGACTCAGTTTTGGTGCTATTTGAAACTGCTTTATGTTGCTTGACTCATTTATTTCTGTGAAAAATCCATATTAGTGAAATGCTAGCTCCTTTATGGCAGCATATGGGGGTTTTAAAAGTGTCTGTAGCTTTATAACAATAACAAACTAGACACTTCTCTTTTAGAAAAGGTTCCCATAGTGTGGTTTCAACCTTTCACAAAAAAAAAAGCCCCAGGCAGCACATGGGAGAGCATATTTATTCCATCAAAATGTTCACACTGATGTCATTCAGCAGTTTAGAATATGTCCTTATATGTTTTGGGTTTCACTTAAATACCCATCAACACTCACAAAATAAAGAAAGATTTTTAATCTGCATTTTGTGCTCCTTGATTTTCATTTTTCTGTCAATCACTTCTGTTAGTATTCATATAGAAACAAAAATTCGGTGTTTGTATTACAGAGCCTATGTGCCTTGGAACCTCAATTTCTTTCCTCTGAAACTTTTGTGAAGCTTTAAACAGAAAGCTATAACATTACACAGAAAACAGACAACATGACCAGCTAAACTCTAGAGAAATCAAACCTTAACTGTGGAAGTACACTGAATTCCATGTGAAATAAATGAGAGGGTACGTAAGCTGCCTACAGATGTAGGTATGTGTTTTTCTTACTTGATATTTTCATTTCTCCTCCTCACACTTCCTTCACAGCAACTGTTCAATGTAGGAAACTGCTATACAATGTAGGAAACTGCTATAGAAAGATGCCATCTCTGCTTGTGTTGTGGTAACTTAAATCTCGTCATACCTGGAAGATCAGGCACAGCTTCCCAAGGGATCCTCATGTTGTTGAAAGTAACTGCCTATGGCTAAAGCAATCTGTTATGAAATCAGATAAATGCATCGTGTGGTCATCTAAAGAGAAGCGTGATTTACATTTGTTACTTTCATATTTAGCTATCTCCACATATTTTAAATTAAGAATATAGCAAATATAGGTAATATTTGTAATGGAATGAGTAAAAGGTAGAAAATCCCTTGTTTACTACCCCCTTGAGTATGTAAAATCAACAAACACATAGCAGTTTGTTTAAGGAGAGAGGAAATCTCAGACATACAATTAACTTTGGCAGCTGTTTTGCAGCTGTTTTGCAGCTGTGGGAATATAAAGGTAAGAAAAAATGGTATTTGTGGCTTAGAAACCATCTCCCAAAGACAGTGGTTCCCCTATGTTTCTTAAACGTTTTTTTTCCATTTCTTGCATTCTGATTTCTCACATCTTACATAGCATGCTACAAAATTATTAATAAGAAACACTATGTTCTATTTTGGCTGTCTTAAAAACATTAGCAAAAGATGCCATTTATCATCATATTTCCTATTAAACCTTGGAAGAAAGAGCACACAGCAGTGCATCTTGGAAGTCATAGCTGTGAAGAAAAGCACTTTCTGCTATTTTCTCACTGATTGTAGCTAATGTTAAAATAATTACTGGTAAAGGGTCTCCCTGCTGTTTGATTGCCAAGTTCCACACTTGCAAGGACTTCAGGTTCTTCCCTATTTGAAACTTTAGTTGGCTTAGTTCAGGCTATTTTATTTGTCTCTTTGCATGTTTTCAAAATCCCTTAACACCTCAAGCTCCTTTCATCAGAGACTTAGCAAAATTGAAGTCTTAATGAAGATGCATTGGGAAGGAGCATGTGTATTTCAATGACTTTCTCTTTCTTTAAATAAAAGATAAAAAGGGAGGTTGGTTAGTGCTGATTGAAAGTAAAGTAGAAGTGTGCTGGCTGTGGACTTTATTCATTGGGCTGGTTTACCACAATCATCCTTTTTACTGGGAGCACTTTGGGAGCAACACTACTCCAGCAAGAAAGGGTGGCCAAATACTCTTCTAGAAAAACATATAATTGCTGTTTTCTGTCTCAGAGAATATATATATATTGAGGGATTTTTTTTTTTCTATCCAGATGACTGTACTGGGGTTCTAGCTCTTCAAATTGAGATTCTTGCTCTTGAAATGGTATCCTTTAAAGTTGCTTTTCTTTGACACTCATTATATGTGTTGCTGCAAGTTAACTATTAGGAAAAGAGCAAAAAGCTTATCTAAATTAAATAACTAAACAAAAATACAATGATAATATGTGAATCATTAAGCAAAGTCACCAAAGGATGTTAGTAATTTTAAGCATCATGCAAAAACAGCATTAAAATTCAGATATGTTTAATAAACACATATGAAGCAAATGTAATTCTCCCTCTCAATTCCTCCCAAAACTGTGGTCTGTGTTGGGGATGTTCACCCAGTTAACTGCTGTTTGTTCAACATTTCCTTGATCAGGACACTGCTGGGACCATATTGCTTCTTACAGGAATTCCTGTTAAAACATGAACCACTTAAAAAAACAAAAAAAACCCCAAAAAACCCACTTTTCCTTCCTCTCTAAATCTGTAGGTATTGGTAAATCTCAGTCACCAACTGTATGAGTCTGGACAATATTACCACTGTTTCTTCCAAGTGGAAAACATGATACTCTATACAAGCTATGACTGGCTTGTACTATCACACACAACTCCTTATCACTTTGCACTGTACTGTGTGCACAGCCATGTGACCTTTGGAGTAGCTGTTATTTTTAGGTGAAATATCACCACCTATAGAATGCAATCAGGACTACTGATAAAATGTAAAGTAGAAATATAAAGACGGTTGATTATTTTCCATTAGATTTAAACATTTCATTCTATCTTCTGTCTTTTTTCATCATCTCCAGTGTGATATCCTGGAATGGAGTTCCTGACATGTAATAGAAAGCTGTGTTGAAAACATTAATAGGTCCCTCAGTTCAAGCAGTCCATGTTATCTTAGAAGTAAATAAAAAGTCTCCTGACCTTTTCATTTTCTTCTGAGACAACAGGCTTGGGAGGAAATATTTTGCCAGCTGTTTTACTTTTAAATTACAATGCCATGATTGGTTTCATTTCTGGGTCACCCATAGCAACCATTACAGGAAACCACAAGTACAGTCCATGGTGCATTTAAAACTCTTTTGGGTTAAAGTCCAAGTGCTATAATTTATCTGACTTGTTATTTGGGGTTATTTTTTGTTTTACAGAAATCAAATTCACTGCCTTGAAAAATCCTGTTATTTCATTTCAGTGTCTCTCTCTTTTCAATACGTAATTATATGGGTGCTTGGCACTAAAGAATCAGTTTCTGTGTCTAATAAGAGATTAATCACTGCACTGAGGTAATTCATGTCATGTACATGCAATCAGCAACCAGAATTATACTTTCAGGGCAAATGAGTCTCAGGTCAATACAGAGATCAACACAATTGAATTCACTTTTGTCCAATGCAGTGGATTTAATTTTATTCCAATTTTAATAGTGACCATGAAGTAATCCAGATATCCAGACTATTGTTTGTAGGGGAATCTGTCTGAATCTTATCTAGGAGCATGTAGAACTGACTCTTAAGATTCTTGCATCTTCCTATCTACGCGCAATAGATTAACTAATGTTGAAATTAGTGTAATGAACTGTCCTAGAAACAGACATCTGCCTGACTTCTGTAACTACATTTGAATCCTGCCATTTCCCCTAGACCCAAGTGTCTCTCCTTTAAAGTAGATCTGCTCCTGTTGCTTAAGGCCAGTGACATGGCAGAATTTCATGGCTTAATTCCCTTCTTGATGATATGATAGTTTTTATATATTGTGCGTGGGGATCAGACCCTGGCCTGCACTATTTCTCAAACCATATCCAGGCAGTGACACTGTCCAGATCCTAAACTGGTGCTCAAACCTGCACATTGACCTTATCTAATTTGCTAGTGTAGACACAGCCAACCAAGCCCCATCTCTGTAAGACAAATGAAGATGGTAGGTAGGATGGAAGGAAACACAGAAAGAAAAGCAGAGTACATTTGGTCCTAAATTGCATTTAGTGCTGCATTGTCTAACAAAGAGGAAATACACTGCCATAGACAACCATTATATCACTGGAACCTTAATAAATTTTTTTTTGGAAACAGAGAAAGTGTTTGGATTTCTATCACAAAATGACCCTTGATAGAAGATCACAGGAATGATATGAAAACCATGGGAGAAAAAGTAGTTCTTAAAAAAATGTAATACTTATTGATGTCAAATAAGATGACATGAGAGGATGTGCTAAATGCTGGTTTTACTTTTTGGTGCTTCATGAAATCTTTAAATACTTTAAACTTACACATTACCCTACTTGTCCCAGATTAACCTCCAATAACATTAACTCTGGCTAATGTCTCCATNATGCATGTTTTAGTTAAATTGAGATTGTCCATTTCAAGCAAAGTCCCAATTATGGGACACAAAATGAATTCAGTTCTTGCTGAAGAAGTAAAAGATTTAACAATAACTTCAAAAAGGAATAGATCAGCAGACCTCAACATAATTTTTCCCATCCCACCAGCTGCCACAGCCGAGCTGTCCTCTACAAGCCACTTGACAAAGTCTGTCGCTGCAGTTACTGCACTATTTATAGCTGCACTGTTTATGCCTCTACAGTTATAGCAGCGTCAGCACTTTAATTATAAACCTTATTATCCAAAGAATTACTACTAAGCAACAAAAAATCACCCTCAGCTGCAAGTTTGGATGTGAAGTGTTCTCAAGTGTAATTTGCACTTAGGTTGTGGTAGACTGGATTCAGTGCCTGCTGAATACTGGAGGCAAGGGAAAAAGTTGAAAAACTATCATAGATGGATCATTTTCAACATTGTTCAATGCGAGCAAAGAGTTTCATATGAAAAAATAAAAGAGGACCTTTTTTTCCCTTATGATTTATAATTAAATTTTGTAATGATATTTTTGTAGCAAAAATATTGATTTAGTATTAGTGGCATAGTTGAAATGCAACTATATTGAAACTGTTAAGTTAATCTACAGTAATGGAAAGATATTGCACTATAAAGATGTACCATACTTTTCACTACAAAACACAAACTTTCATACTCCCCATTGCTCAGAAATCTGGACTGAATTTTTCAGTATTTTTTTTCTTTTTTATTTTTTTTTCTACATTTTACCATGTGGGAACATTTACAGCTAAAAACAACATAATATTTGATTTTCTACGTATATCTAAAACATTGAGGAACTGATCTATTAAAGAGAACACAAGATCTTTCCTTATTTCATTCTCTTCAGTGTTCCATGAAGTATTACAAAACCTCCCAAAAAGCATGAACACAAAGAGACACAAATATAGATTAATAAACATAAACACATAAGTAGACATACCTTTTTTAACTGATATGCCATGTCTTTATAGCAGATCTATCATCATTATTGATTGGAAAAATTATGTGGCTAATTTTGATATTTTCCTTCAATATAATCCCACTTAAATTCCCCCTTCTCTGGATATCAAATAACAATAAATGGTTAATTTTTCTTTTCCTGGAATTGTTTCATGATTTGTCTATAGGCGTCTTTTGTTCACCTTGTCCTGCAGATAGATAGAATTATTCTCCACTGAAATACTACTGAATGTGTGTGCATGTGTTTCCATGTGAAATAAAACATAATTTAGATCAATATTTATTTTATTTTGGCAGGGAATTTGGATTTTGTACATACTGCTGGAACCGTTTTTTCTTTGACGAGCCTCATACTGTGAGATATAATCAGGTACAACTCACGCAATGAATGAAGCTGATCTCTATACAATTTTTGAACAGCATGGTTCTGTTCAATTATATAAGACAAGATCAGTTGTGTATGACCTCCGTGTGAAAGCAGACTATGCTTACTTTAGTGGCAAGAGTTATCCCTTGCCAGTTCTCATATTCCTTCCTAATGTAGTGCCTCTATGCAGAAGTAAATCAACAAGAAGAATTTATGAGTTTCCCAAGACAGTATCTCTCACAATATAACCTCACTGCCAGGGATTCAAAGGCAGTAGAGAGTACCCAATTCTCTTCAGAAGTTTTCTTGCTCGCTTAAACCAAAGATAGATTTTGTGATTTATTTCACTGCATATGTGGAATGTACTGGAACATCACCTGAAATACCATGAAATATGTGAAAATAAGCACATCCATTATAATCCATATTTAGTGGTCTCCTTGCAGTTTTATTTTCATTCCAATCAGTGTCTCCATGATATTTTAACATGGAGCATTTTAGCATAAGTGAATTGGAGCTTCATTACCAAGAATTTTGAAAGGCTTCTAGAGAACACTTGGAAGTTCTTTCCTGAAACAGAATTGTATTCAATTGTAGATGAGTCACTGGAAGGATTCACATCAAGATTTCATGTAATCCAAATTTATTGAAATGACTAGAAAACATTTTTCCCTTTCCTTCTCTGCATTCAACATAACAAAGAAAATTTCACCAGTAAAAAAGTATAATAAAGAATCTAAACTTAAAATACTCTTTGGGTCATTGTTCAGCTACCAAAAGACACAGATTCCTTCAGTCACTGCATTTTCTTTCCTTCATAATATGCCTCTGTGATTGTTTCGAAATTTTGGCTGTGAATTTCAGATCTTAAGTCTCTTTGTGTTACGTCATTAAAGTTATTTATTTAAGTTCCATTTATAACTCTATAAAATGCTTTTTCTGTAACGCTGCATACAAAGAAATGTCTTCAGTGTACCTGACAGGACACTTGGAAGACAAATGGTGACTTAGAAAGGTTAAAAGAAAGTGAGAGAGTGTTATGCAAAACAGCTATTCACAAAGGGTGAGGTAGCTGAATTTGAAACACTGAAGACTATTGAATCATTATGGTGATGGATTGTCTTTGCTATCTACAAATAATACACTGATCCTCTTGCCTAAAATAGTGAGTTTACTATATTTAATCAGCAATAGTGAAGAACACTTATCACTATGTCAATCCAAATTAGGTTTCAGAAAATGTCTCTCTGAAAAACAAAAAACCCTATGCACAAGAGAATGAATTGACAAATTTTATTTGGTGCTTTATCATTGAAAAACAGAACATGTAAGTTCTTAAGTACTCCATCCTCAATAGATAGAGAGGAAAGTCATGGTTTGATTTAGCTACTAGATAACATGACAGAGCATTTTTGAAGTCACAGTAGTCCACACTAACAATAAAATAATAAATAAAAAATCTTACTAGTAACTTCTTTAAATATCAAGTGGCAAAATTCTAAGGAGGAACATAGAAAAGAAAAATACAGAGCTTGTCCTCATTTAGGAACATTTCCAAACAGTCAGTTTCTACACTAAGCTCCCCACGGCTCTCTGGTGAAAGGGATATCAGACTGAGACATGATGCTGAGGACTCTCTTTATTTTATCTCAAAAGAATTCTGAGTATTAGAAGTGGCACTTTGAAAGAGTATGACCTCTTTTCAGCCCACATCTTATACTTCACAAATGGAATATCCTTTAAAACATGCACTTCTAGCAGGGTGCTCTAATGGCCTTCGGTACCTTCTTTTAGAGGGAACAGTTATGAAAAATATGCTGAGAAAGACTAATTATTCAGGTCTGGAAAACTCACAGAGCAGCCTGAAGGTCGCAGGTTGCCACTAACACCATCCAGCTTTCCAGCCATTGTGCACAGCCATCCCCACAGAAATACACTGAGTTCTGGTGAAGCTCTGGCCAGACTCCCCAACTTGCACACATACAGCAGCTACATACCCCAGAAATCACAAGTAGTTGAAGTGCTTGGGAATAAATTGGAAAACAGAGACCCTTGTACTTAAGTCATTCCCAGTGAGACACTGGTTCAAAATTATTGCAACAGTGAACCATTAACTTTATGTTGGAAAAATAAAAAACTAATTGCCTCGATCCTGCAACAGGGTAACAGCTATCTATTTGTCTGGAGCGTAAGTAGTGATTGCTGGCAAGTTATTTGATTACTTATAAAACCAAACTCTGCCTTTGGACTATGCCACTGCACAGGATCTGGTGTGAAGACCTTATTTTGGGGGAACATAAGGGCTTGCATTACAGGGTTTTTGCACAGAGATCCAAAAGATCCTGACATCCCACAGGCCCAGGAACCCTGTAGCATAAGCTGTGTCACTGTACACGCTGAAAACCATTGCCCTAGCCACCCAAAATAGCCAGGTGATTTGTAAATGCTGTAAGATGCCCAGTGTTCAATTTTATTTTGACAAGCTCCATAAAGCTCTCAGATATTAGCTCTACTAGGAAGAGGGTGGTTCCACATATAAGATTTCTGATTTAGACACATTTAGGAAGTACCATTATTACACACTTTATTAACTAGTCATTAAAATCTATTGGTTTTAATGGTTTTAATTAAAAGCTACTGGGTTTCTCTTGAAGGAAAACAAGCAATTCCTGAAAACTCAATGAATCAGATCTCTGTATATTATAACTGGAAATTCCACACCTTTCATGTAACAGTGAAATAGATCTTTTATGGTAACTTTCTACCATGTCACACTTACACTGCAGAAAATAATATTCCTGAATTAATGTAGTCACTGATAGTTCAGGTTATATTACTGAAAATACTAAAATATGTATTACAGGACTGCAGCAAAACAGTAATAAAAATGAATAATTTTATTATTCTTTAATTATATTTAAATAATTTTATTTAGGCATTTGATTCAGTTTCATACTAAGTACACCCCAATACTTAAAACACTTGGAAAATTAATTTTTTTGTAGAAAGAGCATGGTAATGCTTTATTAGAAATTAGCATGGTTATGATTCCCGTAATACTTTTTTCCTATATTCAAAGTATTTTTTTTCTTAAAAAAACCCCAAAAAACAACAACAACAACAACAAAAAAAACCAACAAAAACCAAAATCCAAAAAAATCCCCAAACCAACCCAAAAAAATCAAACCAGCTTAGAGGTAGATTTTATTTTTTACTTTCTAATAAAACGCAAGTCAGAAAGGTCTTCAGCACCGAAGGTAACCTAAACATTATTGACATATGCTGTGGGCTTTGACAGGTAAAATGATGAGATCTTAAGTAACAGATACATTCTCTCTGAAGAGCACTTTATATGGTTTGGCTATCTTCCAAAGAAAAATCACGTAGCCTAGTTAACCCATGATACTGACATCTGCCTCTCACAGAAAGCCAAGGGAATCTTGTAAAGGTCACAGTGCTAACTGGCAGAGTAACTGATTAAGACAAGCCTGTAACACACTGTATTGCACACAACAATATACTGGGAAAATGGAAGAAAAGCAGAGTAACTTCCCTTTCTGCTGTGTGCACACAGATATGCTGCTTTCAGTAAGCAGTGTGAGTAAAAGTAAATGTGAGTCTTAGCAAAAGGTGAGCTCATATTGGCAAAATGAATTTTTGATATAAGCAGTGCTGGCTTTTTTTCCAACATAATGTCTGGCAATGAAATGCAAAGTTACATGACATTTACATCACTCAATATTTTAATAAACCTTGATTAAAATTTAATGCTTCAGATTTCTCAGCAATTAAGAATAAAAGTCAGATAAATCTCAAGGAGAACTAAACGCATAGGTGAGGAGTGGGCAAAGCTGAAATGGAGACTGCCCACTCTCTACTCTTCTGATTCTTCCTCAGCTTCAGAGCCCTCACTGATAACCTTCCCCATGTTGTTTTATTGTAGCTTAATTCCTGTGGCAGCACCTGTGTCTTACACTGGTACAGGTAAGGACAGCTTCATGTCAGGCAAACATAAACAGGGTATGTCAACCACTGCCTTATGTGTGGCAACAAACCCAGAGGGAGATGATGAGCTGTAGTGAGGGTTTCATCCTGTCTGTACTAAAATGAAATAGATGACTTGCTATGCCCTGTTACTGCAGAACTAGGCATACTCAGCTGCTAAGCCTTGCCCAGGTAATGAACCTGACAATTCCTTTTGACCAATGACTTTTAGTCAGAGAAACCGATCAAGACTTCCATCTCATCATACACAAAATCACCTCAAGGTACTTTTCAAGACATCAAGAATGATGTAATCTTGGACCTCACACTGGTCTGTAACCAACAGGCAACATCAAGAGGCATGGAGAATGGCAGATATACAATACTCTGTAGTATTTCTTACTATTCTTCCCTTGTCTTTCTTTATCCTATCGACAAGGAATAAAAAGTTTAAATCCTCGAACCAGTAGAAAGCCCAGTATTTTAGTTTTGCCCATTGTACAGCTTCCATTGACCCAAAGGTAACACCAAATAATAACAGAATGAAAAATTTCAGGAAAAAGGCTTTTTATCTTTTAATCTTCAAATATTTTATGAATTCCCATGCTGTAAGGCAAGGATAAGGCAAACTGCATTTGTGCAAAAAGTCTCTGAAGATGCATGTGCATTTTTTTCTAATACTGAAAATTTCTTATGAATTGTTTATATTACTACAGTAATAGAAAGCAGTGTGACACCTTCTGAAAAGGAAAGAAACAGCCCTGTCCCTGAGGACAGAGCTGCCTGGAAAGAAATTGTTATTACATACAGTAGAATCTCTTTTACAAAGAAAGAAATGATTTGCTACACTGCAATTTTTAGAAGAAGAAGGAAAATGCTGGTTTAATAAAACCTAAAGTATTAAATACTGTGTTGAAGTTTCTCTCGTGGTGGGGGGCTGCTACCAGCTAGCAGTGAATCCCTCCAGACCACAGAAACATCTCGTGTGGGTTCATCAGCTCAGCAGGCTGCTGCGTGGTTCAGGCTTGGAAGAAGGAAGTGTGCCCTCTCTTGGGTTATAAGGATGTTTATTCAGTGCAGCCATGTGGAAGGGGTTTTGCCAGAACCCCTTCTCAGCATAGGGGAAGCGTGGTGAGAGAGTGGAGAGAGAGAGCGAGTGGGCGTGGCGTGTCCCCTTTTCCCAGCTCGGGGGCTGGGCAGGGAAACACTGACCCAATGGGGAATGGAAGGGGGAGGGGTTACATCAGGAGGATCCACAGGGGTAGGAATGTGGGGGGTGGAAGGAATATACCAAGTACAGACCAATAACAAATACAATACAAATTCAAAAACCTGAAACTCGCGTTGCTACAATACTGTAATATTATTTTCATCAGTATGGGGCCTTTTGGAATTAACTGCTTCAACTAAGCAAATATTCCTCTGCAGACACATACTTTTTCACTATTTTAATTATATGATCTGTTGGAAATGTGAGTTGAGTCTGGCAGTTCCATGTTCCAACATGTTTGTTTTTATAATTCTGCGTTTTATAAGAGAATAAAACAAAGATGTGTGTTTCTAAGCACTAGTTTGCATGACTCACCAGGCACAGTGCAATTTATAGTAGTCTGGCATGCTTGACACTGTTAAGAGGTATGGTGGCTCAACCAGTAGGAAAGAAAAAACTATTTTGTCTTGAGGAAATCAGAACAGTTTAGAAGTTTGGGGTTCTTTAATGTTCAACATCAGCATTTTGCCATTACTTAGGGATGGAAGAACTAAGTAGGATTGAATTAACAGTACAGAAAGAAGCAAAAAAAAGGCCCTTTTGGAGACGTCACTGACAGAAGAATTGGCTTATCTCTGACCCGCCTACAACCTGATGCAGAGACATAACCAGACATGATTAGAAGAAAATTACAGCCAGGATTATTTTAAAGACAATAGTCAGGAGAACAGCAGTATTTTACCTGCTGTTTGCCTGAGACTGAGCCATTATCTGTCAGGACTGCTAAAGTCACTAAGTCCATGGTAAGCTGAGGAAAAGCCAAGACAACAGTGTCCTGCTACCCACTGAATCCTTTCACTACCAACAAGCTCTAAGAAACAGGTTTGTGGACCCTGTCTTCAGGTCACTGACATCAGCTCCAGTCCTTAGACTTTATTATATTGACATAGTTTTTTAACATGCAAAATGAAAGCTGGTCCCTCCAAACAAGTGAGTCTAGCTGATCTTGGAGCAGTAGTGGCAGGAGCCCAGAAATCATTAGAAAGGCTACCTAATTTCCAAGAAGTCCTCTAACTTATTGTTTGGAATTTACTACTATCTAAAAATATAAGTTGATGAATTTTTTTAAGTAACCATTGTAGATATTTATAAAACACAGCACTTTATTGATTTGAATGGGACTGAAGGCAAAAAGATAGACCTGTAATCTGAAAGTTAGTAAATTATAAAACTTCACTTATTTGCTGTTTTGGTCCTGCTTATTCACTTTCAGTTCTTGGGGGCAACCTTGATTGTATTATATTTTCAGACATACTCTATGAAAATGGAAGAGAAGTATGTATATATGAAAACAAGGATCAACTGTAAGGTTTCCAATAATTCAGAATAGAAGATTATTTCAGAGAGCTGTAAAAAATTATATTGTTTGAGTGAAGCCACAAATCTAACATAATCAAATAATGTGCCTTTTAAGGGTGTAATACTAATGCTGAATGTATGGACTAATGGTGTATGTTCTCTGCAACTCTACTATTTACTGAAAAAGGTATAATTCAGTATTTTTCAATAGAGCTAGATTCTCTGTGTACAGAAGTGTCCCATTGATTTCGGCATATGAATTAGTAGAGCCATATTAGTCAGGTATCAAAGGGCAATACAGCAAATGGAAAGAAAAACTGAAAAGTGAAATTTTAAACCAAGAAAATTGTACATTCAGCGATCAAGGAAAATAAGCTAGAAACACACTTTTTATTATTTAGTTTGGGAAAATAACTATTTTTGATAACTAGAAATTAGAATGTTCCTGCTTGGGGATTTAGATTTCTACCTCAATTTGGGGTTCTGGATTTCCAGACTTTTAGATATAAATTTTCAAAATGTGGAGGAACTATTCTCTAGTTTACAAAGCATTTCTAGAAGAAAAATTGAAAATTCACAGAAAAGAAGTAGACCTCCTAGAACTGCTCAGTTTTCAGCAGTTAGAGAATACTAGTCCAAATCTTCACTAATGAAAGGGAGAAAGGATTATTAATAGATTTTGACTCATCCAGGAAGAACTTTTTTGCCTACTGGAATTCTGGGGAATGAAAACTAATAATAAAAAATCCAAAACAAACAAACAAGCAAAAATAAAAGATTCCTCTCAGTTTTGGAATATCAGAAGTGTAAGGCAAAATCTTAAAGATTTCCTCAGGCATCTCAGAGCTGCAGGAGAAGCCTCTACATGGCCTTACTGGGAAAAAAGGAATCCTGTACAGAAAAAACATTTATTCTTGCTGGCGTTTAAGATTAATGAGCTGAAGATGCTCCTGGTTGTCTTCAAAAGATAGCTTGCCCCTCAAACAAGATCACTTCAGGAATTTCCTGTCTCAAAAAAGAGCACTTCCATTTCAGAAAAGCACAACTTTTCCTACAAAATATAGACAGTGTAATAAAGTACGTTTCTGAGAAGTCTCATATTATTTCTAAAGTCACATATGAGTCCTCAGTTTCAAAGATCTCTCTACACATCTGCTGAAGTGACCAAGGTCTATTAAATAGCACCAGTTAGAAAGCTTGTGTTTTAAGGAAATTCAATTCCTGTCTCATAGTAACAAGCAACACACTGTGCCAAATGGATGCAGACTTCCAAGAGAAGAGCAGAATATGCATTTTTATCTCTTCATAGTGCAGAATAAGCATTATTATCCTTTCCTATTTATATTTTCTCCAAGGACTCCCAAACGATTCGTTCATATCAGTTACATGTTGAATATTTTTTCTCATGCATCTGCCAAAAAGATCAAGCTATAGAATACTACTTTCACCCATCTAACAACAACTCTTAAACAATGTGATGAACAACAGTTCTCTTCCCTTCACCTTACTTTTGGCAGAGTGCACAGTCTTGCTCCCTTTAATCTGCACAGAAGTCCATAAATGAGTGTTCTACAACTTTTGTTTTGTTTTCTGTAAAGCACTAACACTTGGAGTTTTACAACTCTTATGCAACAAAGGTCAAACATATCACTCCCTCTTGCTGTGAAATGGAATTAATTCAACTGAAAACTTCTCTAATCCATAAGAGCTTCTCTTTTCTGAATGCAACATCTCTTCACGTCTGAATTTGATAGCTATGCTTGTGTGGCAAAGTGTTCCCATGGGAAAATTGTCTCTGAAAGAGAGAGGGAATATTATTATTGTTATGATATTGGAATTCTGATTTATTTTGGAAGGTCTTCTAACTGGAGAAAAGGATGAGCATGACCTTTTTCTTTTTAGATTTATTCTTCGTACAAACTATTCTCTAGTGTAAGTTATTACAGAAATATTTTTCTTTCCCTGAAAACGCAGATCAACTCCAATAATCAGAATTTACAAAAGAAAATAAAACAGATAAGCCAAATGTCATAGGAATATTGTTCTGGGTGTCCAGCTTTTTTTTTTTCTTCTTTTTTTTTTTTCATTTATTTTCCAAAAGTATCAGGAAAACTTCTCAAAAGAGTCTAATTTCTGTATGCATCACTTAGTTAAAAGCAACAAAAGGGAAACATTTTAATATGGTAAATCCAATGCTACTAGTAGAATCTCTGAGAAGTCTCGCTTGACACAATTCATGATAGATGGATTATTTGATGATTACTTTATGAATAATATCAGAGGTAATGGTATGAAGCTGTCAAGACTTAAAGCAGAAGTGCTATCAGGTGATGAAACAGCTTTGGTTACACAAAAGACTACTCCTTTTTCACTCCTTCCACAGATCTCTCTTTCAAATAACTGTACAGCAAAAATGTAACACTGATACACTGCACCTGTGTTTGACACAAATGAGAGAAAACATTTCTGTGCACAAGAATTGGATGTAATTTCCTGATGCAAATTCAAACTCCAGGTATTGTCAGCTTGCAAGCTAAAATTCAGATCCCAAATATTGCATACAGCGTTTACAAAGACATACAAAATTCTCTGGTTTGGGCTTCTTATTTTTCTCTGTGCTTTTGTACTCCACCTAATAATCTTCTAGTTCTGCTCTTAAGGAGAAGATTATTCACTTAACAAAAAGAAAGGCAAAATAATTGCTTCTGGATGAACCCTAGCAGAATACTAGTGTGAGTCTGTGGCTTCTACTAAAGCAGTGACAACAAATAATCACGCCAAACAAGTTTTTCTTTTTGGTATCTCTTGGAATAATTAAATCCTGCTGTGCATTGCTTTAAGACTTAACAGAGGCATTACTTGGCATTACTTCCACTGAAACCAAAACCCAGTTATAGTCAACAAATATTTCACATATATGTCTATGTATGTATATATATGTATATATATATAAATAAGTATGCATATATGCATATATGTTCATATGTAGATACATATGTACATAGAATATATGGATACATCCATATATAGAGATATTATACATCTAGATATATTCATATCTATATATAAATATTCTACAAGTATTAGTCTTTAAGAACAATAATGTCATCTTTCAAATGCATGAGGAATTCAAAAGGTAGGCACGTGTAGTTTTAATTTCTCCCAGTATCTTGTAACTCGTGTGCACACTTGAAATCAGATCAGCTTGCTTTACAACCAGAGATAAATTTCAAACAACTACAAGGTTTCAGAACTGATATCTAAACATGCCAAAAAGTCTTGAGAAATCACTTTTTCCATGTAAACATTACAGGTACTGTATGCTTCTAAACATAATTTACATTATATAGTACAATAGATGTTCAGCCAGATGTTTTTACAAAGCACAGACAAAGACTTTATTACTAATTACCATTTCTAATGGCATAAAACACTGCAACATGTGTCACCTGCTGGGTTTTATACCACTTTGCTAGATGACTGTGTGATTTATGGTTTAGTCTCACACTTTGAATATAAAGCAAATTATACTTTCCCCTTTCCTATTCAGGACAAACAGCATGATTAGGTTTTGTCTTGCTTTTTCACAGTGGAACTTTGCTATATGTGTACTTTCATTTCACAGTTGCTGCACATTGACCCTAATCTGGAATCCTCATCTACCAAAAGAGCTCCTGTCAAGGTTCTCAGGAAAAAGTGTTGCAGTTCTTAAGCAGATTGGCAGGAACTTTGGGACAGAGTCAGGTTTTAATTGTACACTGATGCAAACCCACATAAAGACATTCATAACTTACTTCAGTAAACTGTAGAGGTTACAGAAATAAAAGGCGAACATCTGGAGGAAATAAAATTTACTCAGAGGTGACATGACTATTATAAACCTGTGCTCAGATGTAAACTCCTATACCTATATGATGTATTGGTCTTTTTGCTAGGAATCATGCTATAAACTTGTTCACTCTGCCACAACATGCCTGTGCCCATTCATGTTTCTGTACATAAATGTTTCTGGTATAGCAGCAAAAATAGCTATATTAAAAGATCACATCTTGAGCAGTAAGTTCTTTTCCTGTAAAGTAAACAATAAATAATTGTAGTTTTAAAACAACTTTTGTGGGTTTTTTAATAGATTATTTCCAAAACATATTTTATTACAGTCTCGAAATACAGAACCATAAATTCTGTATTTCAAGACTGTGCAGGTTAGCAGACTAGAGACTAGAAGTCACTCTTGGTTTTTTAGCCAAGCTTTCAGAATTAATACTTTAATTTCAACAGCTTCTTAGGAAATTAAATAATTTGGGGTGCCCCAAGACCAGCCTGCTCCAAGAAAAACTTGTGATTGTATTCAAAAAGTGTTCACAAATACTTTGTTGCAGCATTTGACCAAGTTCTAATCATATCACTTCACTATCTAGACTGCAACATGAATTGGAAAATTAACTGAATTTTTACTCTATTCAAAGTAGACACAGCTACTGTGAAAAGGTCCTATAACTAAAGAATTTGTTCTATAATACCTAGAAACGTCTAAAAAAATGTTCATATTTATCTGAAAAACTTCAGTTAATTGACATTCATACTAATTACAGTTGAAAGGGATTTCTGGAAAGAGCTAACAAGATATCATTGCACTTTTACCCACAGAAAGATAGGGCAGTGATGAGAATCTTCATGTGCAAGAAAACAGATTTTTTCTTTGGCCATGCCTTTTACCACTTTTTAACTTACGAATTACTTAACAACATTCTATGCATATCATACACATGTTCTTTCTATCCAGTCTGAAAAGAGAAAAAAGAAATATGCCTTGCTTTGCTCCTCTCATTTTCTCGCCATCCTCTCACTAACCATCTGACAATGTACACTGGGAGAGTGCTAATATGGAAAGTATGCAGTGGCTCTGTGCTTACATTGAACATGTCTGCATTTAGTTTCTTTTCCTGTACAGAAAAGAGGTGATTATTTTTCAGTGTTACAGCTAGTGAGAGCTCTCACTAGTGTATATATACATATACCCTAGTGAGACCTTAGTGTGTTACAATAATTTTTATTGGTTGTTTCCAAGCTGTTTAGCCTAGGAATTTGTAGGAATATAGGTTAACGCATTATCTTCTGCATTTCAACTCTAGGAGTAGATGTCATTTTATTATGCACAGGGATTTTGCTTATGATCCTTCTATATCTTGGAGTCTGTCTAAAAAGTCAAATGTTTCTTGTCTTCCAGAAATTCTGCAGTATTATTGATTTAAGACATTGTTTTAAGTATTAAGACACTAAGTTTTAAGGCAAAGTTTTAAGACATTGTTTTATTGCGGTTCTGTGAAGACTAAGACCAATAGTTTTGAGAAAATCACATAATAAAAAAATTAAACAGTAAGTCAAAGATTTGTTGTGATTGAAAGAGACAGTGCCAATGTATTTTAATGCAATGTAGTTGTTCGGAGATAGGTTTTAATTACAATAGCGTTCCAGCATATATTCCTGTATCTCTTCAGTTTCTATAAACATAAAATGTAGTTATCAGCTCATAAGAATTAAATTCCGATCAACGGTTTTGACATTGTTAGTTTCACTGTGCAGCCTTACAGCCTCACTTGTCAGTTATCAAGCACTCAGACACTTCAGAGATCACAGAGTACGTGGCTGCTTCATCACTCTGGAACAGGTTATGCTTCCTCAAAATCAACAAAGATCGGTTTGAATATAAGGTGACCAAGGAAAAGCTCTCTAACAAAGTCTTAAAATAATGTTTTATAATTTTATTTTTTTGCCTCTTCTGTTCTAATTCTGCATAACACTGTCCCTGAGAGGCCTCTGGATTTGTGTGAATGGATGTACTTGTGAACCTTCCTTTGCCAAGATTACTGTTCTGAAAGATCCCTCAAATGTATGAATGGAAATACTGTTTATTTGCCTCTCCTTTGCTGTGTTATTGCATTGTTTAAACAATGTTTAGGTATGATCACTAGCATTGTCTAAAATGGACAAGTCACATTTAAGAAAGCAGAGGTATAAATGGCATCATAAGGAAAAGAGAACAGAGTACCTCTTCTAACTACCTCAAAAGGATCAGAAAAGAAATGTCCTGTCTTCAGAAACTCTTTCAAGTCAAAGGGAATTCTATTCAGTTCAGAGCCTCTACAACATTCTCCCTTTGTCATGTGCAACAATAAGCCAGTCCAACAGAGATGGAAGGAATCACAATGACAAGTAAATAGGGGAAATATTGCTGAAATAGAATACAATTCAATACAAGAGTTAAAGTATGTAAAGATAAGATAGAGGAGGAAACAACAGTTTGTTCATGACGTCATTTGTCTTCTAGTGTTTGTTGCTTTTTTTTTCCTTTCCTTTTACTTGCAGCTGTGTCTGCTTTCCTATTTTTACTCAAGTCTTTCAGTCAATCATAGCAGAGTCTCCAACAGATGTGCAGAGCAATAAAATGATAGTAAAATTTTACAAGCGTGATTCATTTTTGGTTTGCAATTTTTAGATGAAGAAATGTCTTGTGTATTTACAGAAAATATGGCACACATCTTGTCAAGAAGTATAAAAATGCATTTTGTTTTTCTTGAAGAAGGATTATGCATAGACTTCACAATTTGCCCATCTCAGTTCACAACAGCCACAGTATTTAAGGTCATTCATATGGAATATCTTTTAATGAGACTATGAGATAAAGAAATATATTATCAAGTCAAAGTCTGCTGTTGCTTATTTCTCTTCAACAGTATTTTATCCTGGTACTTATTTAGAAGAGAAATTGAAAGTGAAATTGATATATGCCCTTAACAATAGAAGCACTTAGAGCTGGCTGAATAGCAGAAATCTCATTTGTGAGTAAAAGGGCTGAGTTAGATTTCCTGTGACTGCTGTGGTCATGACCTGAATGATTTCAAAGACTGGACATGTACATAAAATACACTGGTGAAAATTTTCATGGACTACAAAGACTTCACTGGCACCACTGGAAAAACAGAAGGGCTGTGCTAGGTGAGGTCAAGGTCAGGCTATCTCAACACTTTATTTAACCATAAGAAACAGTAAGCATGTATCTGGTGAAACATAAAAATGAACTAAACCTATATGATGCTACTACTCTTTGAATTCTAACTATTTTGGAGTCAGATATTTTGTGAATTGTTTGTTTCTTCTACACATCTCAAGATCCTGAAGATTCAAGGACCTTTTCTTGTCTCTACTTGAACTTTCACTGCTCAACTATGAAACTAAAAAAGCCTCATTATTCTTGTTTTTCTTAGAAGCTGTTTCCTCCTGGCTTTGTTTGATGGGTTTTCAGTAGATGTAACAAGCAAATGTGATCATTTTTCTCTAATTTTACAGTTATTCGTTAAATAATAAGAAACAGAAGGAAAGTTTTGTTATCCAGGTAGATCATCAAAAACCACAAATAAACAGTGGAATATTGTTCTAAAGAGATCTAAGTGCCTCCAAATAATGAACTTAATCTCTTGTAGATGGCCTTGAACAATTACTATATTTGAAGAAGAATATAGCTGCTTCACGCCTTGTGGAAGAAGGTGGCTACACTGTAGTAAACATCTGTGATGAATATTTCAAATGGTTCAGATCAGCAACAAACTTATGATGAACCCTCACATGAACCTCATGCCAGCCTCAATACCGAGATCAGTTTAAAAAGTGAAAGAAACAGAAAGGGGATTTAATTACATCCCCTCTTATTCCTCAGTCTTGAATTTCTGTCTTGTTGCATGAGCCTATCAACAGCTGCTGTCAATTAAAATAGTCCCTTATAAACATCTAGAATTTAAAAAATGCCAAGCTTCAAAGGAAAATACAACCAGTTAAAAAATATGACAGTGTTTTATCACAGGTATTTTCTTCAAAATGAAAATAATTTTAAGCAAATAGGTTTTCAGGAAGATTTAAGGCTAACCAGACCACACAGATATTTCTGAGGAATTTAAACTAAATCTTATAACACCAAAATCATAATTGGAATTTTCAAATATTTAAATGAAAAAAATTATATTTCTTGTGTTTTATTGGAAAAAAACCTGTAATACATTGCATATAGAAATATAGATAATAATTACTACAGTATACAGATAAGAAAAGAAAAACAATCCATCATTAGATGTCAGAGTGGATGTGTGGCCCTCTAGATGGAGTGTGCTCTGAAAATACAAAAGCAATATAATTCTAGAAGTCATGTGATAGCACAATGAGTGTGTCAGTAAGGATAATAAACTGTCTTATCTGCTTTGGAGAATAGCAATATCTTGTATTCACATTTCTAAAAAATAATGAAAATATTATTTTAATCAATAATTAATAAGCAAGAGTTTGCATCTGTGAATTTGCAAATAGTGCAATAAACCATCAGTAGAAATTTCAATGAAAAATATAACTCCCAAATTATTTTGTGAAAAAATACCTGTCCATTGCTATTTGTATAGCTGATCACAATGTAAATAAATAAATGAAAAACAGTTAATGAAATGCATTTTTTGAGAACTGATGTGTTTGACTAATCCTTTGTCATGTCACAGATTGTTCAAATGTTTCTCTCTTCAAGAAATAATGGTGTATAATTTTGGTGTCATTTGAGGAGGAAGGAGTGACTCTTCCTAAAAACTGAGCAGGATGATCCCTTGATCTCTAGTTACCTCCTCATTTTCATCTTGCATTGCCAGCAAAATGCCAGCTGCAAAACCTATTTTGCATCCAGTTGTGATTTCAGAATTAAATGCAATGCAATTAGTTCCTTTTATATGTTTAGTAATCTTGTTAAGATAACTCATTAGGTATCTTGGCAATTGGAAATTACTAGGTTTCAGAACATGTGCATTTCCCTAGTGAATACCAATTATTCCTAAATGAGGCAATTGTTCTTTAAAGGAAAGGGAAAAGTGAGTCTCAAAAAGTTTTCTGAGTTTATATATTAAACTCAGACTTTTAAAAAACTTAGATTTTAGTGCTTTCTCCATAAAATTCTGGGTATGTAGAAATACTGTAATCCTACTTCCCTATTTTTTTATATAATCATGACAGGAGTTTGGAAAACAAGGTATAAGTTGTTCATGTGAATCATATTTTTATCATTGAAACATGCAATTACTGATTTAGAAAGGTAATGTAGGTGGGATTTTTTAAACCTTACTTTTTAAAAACAGGAATATACTATCATATTCATTAGTTAATAATTTATTTAGTTGCAGGAAAAGGCTAGAATGCTAACCAGTTCATAGGAAGTAGCTACAGCTGCAAAAAATTAGACTATGCAATATTTTAACATTCAACTTACTAAGTTCCAAAGTCTTAGGCAACATCAATGCATTGTCCCCACACAGTTAATTTCCAAACTCTTTCTCACAGCCATAAAGCCAGAAAAAAAACAAAATTCTGACAACTGCTCCAAATATTCAAAGACTATGGTGAATACTGTGTTCTGTATATGCATCTGCCCAGGCCTCTTTCCTCACTAAGAGAAGAAGCATATTGAAAAGATTTTAGCAGAATCAAAATCTTCAGTAAATATGACAAGAAAAGCAGGAAAACAGAGACTTTAAATAGTATTTGAAATTTCAGGGTTAATAGAAAACCAACAAAATTTACCAAAAAACCACATGAAGCTGTAATTTTTGAATTATGAAATATTTTATTTTGCTATTATTAAGCATCCTTTTATGAAATAATGAAATAAAATTGGAAGAAGGTCAGTGATCCAGGAGCAAGAGAGTTCTCAGGAATATAAAATTAAGTCACACCAGACCAAATATTAATTTTCCTTTCTAAAGAAAATACTGCTTATTCCATAAAGCCTGTGTCATGAATAATAAGGGAACTCAATCTCAAAGCCATCATTACAGAAAATAGAAAGATATTTAAGAATATTACTTTTAGAAATGCAAAAATTTTGTGGATACCTGTGTGAACCATGAGCAATAATCTTTCAAAATTACTACAAAGTAAGACCAAGAGAAAAAAAAAAAGCATAATCATAAAGAGGGTTACTAGGAAGATGTGAAGGCAAAAATGCCTTAATTCTTAATATATAAACAGAGAATCTGTCAGAACCATTGAAACAGGAAGGTTTGTTAAGAGATACAGAGGGTTTTAATTGCATAAAAAATAGCAGGAAACAAAAATACACAGTTTTGGGGAAACACTTTGCTGTCCTATTTTCTCACTTTTGACCTGCTACACTTTTTCTTCCCAACCCTTATCTCATTTAGCTTTATTTTCTCCTTCCCAGTTCACATTAAGAGCTTGAAGACTGAGATTACTGCCATAGCCACATGGTATCAACATAAACACCAGTACCCAAACCTGAGGCATGTGCAACCTCTCTGGGCAACCTGCTCCTGTTCCACCCTCATCATAAAAATATTCTTTCTTATATCTAGTCTGAATCTATCCTCTTTTTGTTTAAGACTATTACCTCTTGTCTTGTCACTAGAAATCTCCATATGTTTAGCGTAGATGAACCCCAAATCAATCATGCTATGTCTCCACTGCTAATGTAGTCATAGGGAAAACCAAGACAAGAAGAACCTGGAAGACTGGAGCAACTCCCCTGCCACATCCCCAGCCACACAGGCCTTGGCTTACACTGTGCTTGTTGAAGTGGTAAATGGGGTCTCACAAGATGGTCAAGGCTGTAGATTCAGAATAGGGGTTGGAGACATCAAGTTTGAAGATGACACCAGATTGAGAAGAGCCTTGAGGACTTGAGGACAGGGCTGCCAGCCAGATGGACCTACATGGGCTGGAAGACTGGCTTGGCAGGGGCTTGATGAAAATGGGCAAGGAGAAATGCCAAGCCCTGCACCCAGGAGAGGCATAGCCCTTGGGATGATACAGTCTGGGGGCTGCCTGGCTGAAGGTAGCTCAGCTGAAAGGGCCTGGCAGGTCGGGAAGAGAGTGAGCTTAGATTGAGCCCACGGGGAGCCCCTCCAGGGAAACAACCAAGCTGTGATCCATGTTGTACGGACAGAGGTGCAGCCAGAGCTTCAGAGGAGTGATCATGCCCTCCTGCTCAACACTCATCAGAGCAGACAGCCTGGAGAAGGGATGACTTGGGAGGACCCACACAATTTTTAGGATGCTGAGTTTTAATTGAGCATTTTGCTGAAATAATGAATAGACTAAATCTGATTTAACATAAAAAGCCCAGTATATATTTTTCATTTGTCTTCCAATTAAGAATTAATAAGTTGGGTTTGGGACCACAAAAGGGAATTGTAATTTTGAAAGTTCTCTTTAAGTGGTGAGGATCAAATTTGTTCTTGAAAAGAGCACCTTACCCCAGAACACAAATATCTCATGGTGTTGGAGTTTTTCTCTGCAGCCTCAGTAGCCTGCTCTTCAACTAGAAGGGGAATCACAATCTGCTCTGCTTACCATCTACTTAGTAAATGTTTCATGTCTTCAAATTTGAGTTTGAAGAAAGAGAAATGTGACTTCTCCAGAAGATGAATGCATCAATGTATTGATAGACTTGCAAGGAATAAACTATAAAATACAAAAAAATCTTTCTACCCTATTTTACCTGAGGTACCAGGTTGTGAGCTCGATACTTTCTGAGCTTGAGAAGAGCTAGATCTTCTCAAGTGAAATTTTTCAACAGTTTTCTTTTTCCCAAAACAACCTGGTATAAACAATATTCCTTTCCCACAACAACAGGTGTTGTTTGTGATTTCTGTTACTTAGTCAATGGGAGAGGTGTCAGTCCTATGGACCAATAACATGTCTTCTTAGCGCAGGATGTTATAAAAGGGCTGAATGAATTGTAAATAAAGCCTTCTGATTTAGAAATCTGCATTCTGACTGGAGTCAAGTCACTTTATTTCGTGTCCTATTGAAACAACAAGTACTCGTTTTGCACTTACTTTCTGTTTCCCTGCAATTCCGGCTGAATTGCTATTTGCTATTTGAGTATTTACAAACTCAAGCATCTTAAAATTTTGTGTCTAGGAATAACAACAAGACATATAATTTCTTTTATGTCTCTTACGTGATTTCAGTCTCTCTAGTTGAATTCATTATGGCTAAAGCAGCACAGTTGTTGCTTTGGTGACAGAAGCAGGGAGTCTAATGCTTTTTGTTGTTGCAGAACAGGAAGTAGTAGTCACAAAACCTTTTAAGATCAGAAGTATTCAGAAATGATGCACAAGCACACACTACTGAGAACAACACAATCTAGTATAACCTTACACAGCAAAAATTTTACATGTGAGCTCTGTTCTTCCTTTCTTCCCTTCTGCTACATAACCTGCATTCTATTTTCATTTCATAGAGCTTTTGACAATCACTAACACTCTGTAATCATTGCAAGGCCATTTTTCACAAACATCTGTGAAAGAAATAAAACCTTTGAATTTGGGGAATATGTGAACTCCTAAGGAAAAAGCTTTAGGGGTCAAAAACTGGAATTTGGAAGTTTCTTGGAGTTTGGATTAGACATAAATTGCAGACTCTTAATCCTTTATCAAAGGTTATACTGCCATTTTCAAACAGGATGGATTTTTATATTTAAGCAAATACAATAGCAAAGACATTTTTCATTCACATATAAAGGAAGTTTGGTCATGTTATGGTACTTCCCATAAATGCTTAAGTGAAAACCAATACATTCATCTGGCCAGACACTATTATCCCAGTGTCATGCAGCTTCACAATTTCAAGTAAATGTTGATATGAGGTATGTGTCAGCAAATCTAAGTAGATCACTGGTGTCTCCTAGATGTATGCTATAAATGATTTAATATGGCTTCAAAGCCTACTTTGCTTTGATTTTTTTTCAAATTTCTTTCTTCCATAAAGGCTTTTCTTGTCATTCATTAAACTGTGCTAACCTCTATTGTTGCAGTTTAGCTGGTGAAATACAGTGGCTACAGTGCACTGGTCTAAAACAAAAGTATTGGTATCCATTCTTATGTGAGTGGCAAAACACTTTAATCCATAAAAATAGCAATAAATTTATTGCTAATAGAAAATACAATAGAAAGTGTTTCACAAAATATATTCTATTAAAGATTTTGGTTTTGAATAAAAATGGTCTAAATTAAAAGAAAATCAGTGGAGTTTTAAACCATTATGAATGGACTAAGGACTCACTATTCTGGACAAGATTTTTCAATTTTTTACTTTCAAAGGTTAAAAAAAAATGGCTTGAATAATTTTGAACAAAGTGAAACCCTTCTATTCATTGTTGAACTGGTGCAATTTTGCTTGGTCTCAAGCTGCATAGATCAGTAGGATACACAGCCTATGCCCACTGTGTTTGAAGACAGTTCTCCGTGTGCCAAAACATGTCCCACACATTTGATCATTTGAAAACGGTAAGGTAAAAGAAAAGGAGGAAGAAGATGGATGTACCTCTCACAGATCTGCTCTAGAATGAACCGCTTCTTTGTGGTACAGACACATCCAAAATTTTTTTGTGTGTGTGGGGTGGCAGTGTCAAGCTCTGGCTGTGCTGTTGAAGGTATAAATTAATTTATGATCTATCACTTTGTATTGTCTGCTGTACTGACTGCATTTATTCTCAAGTGTGCTTGCTTCTGCCAGAACCAGATTTACAGTAATAAAAACTTAGCACACACCTCCCAATAAGGTGCTCATAAAGCCTCTAATTAAGTCATTCCTACTCTGCCACTTCCAATAGTCTACAATTTGCTGTTTCAATATCATAAGCTTTGGTTTCTTACTACTCTTTTTTGCAGCCATGTGTAATGATGTCAAAAAAATTATTGCTAATGTATTTTATCTCTCTCCAGTGTCTTTTGTGAGGCTGGATCTGAGAAAAACCTTGAAACATTCTTGTGCCAATCTAATTGCCCTGAATGTGTCATGCACCACCAGCTGGTTAAACCATTTAATGATGTTACTTCAAAGGACTTCAATATAATGTCTGCAAAAATTAGTCATAAGTCTTAAATTTACAGATAATTTTGCAAAAATGGCAGAATGTATGTTGCATGCAACTTTATCCACTATGCCTTACTGACCTTTAATATGCAGGGACTTTTTTTAACCCAGACAAAAATTGTGTGCTCTACCAGCAGTGGAACGATCCACTCAGTGTAGAATCAGATTAAATGAAATGAGTTATGATGCTTATAAACTTTATTCAGTCCAACTGTACTTTAAATGAATTGTCTAAAATTTGCATCTATACCTGGGAATATACATGCCTGTTATTAAATGTGCTCAGCAACCAACTTGCTTGCTTAGTGGCTAAGCAAGTTCTTTTATAATTAATAAGCATTTAGTGGCATTGATTTTCATAGCCTGTTTTTTTAACTCCTTATCAGTATTGAGCAGATGCGACATAACTATGAAAAATTATATTTTGAATGTGATTACTATACTTGAATTATATTTGAAAAATTTTGTTCAGTGAAGCATTTATAAATACAATTTTACTTCCAGATGGAGCTTCAAAGTTAAGGTATTTCTCTGTTTAGCACAATGATATTTAAATAACGTCTCTAGCACATAAGAGAAAACAGAAAAATAAAAACAATTAATTAAATATGTAGTGTTTTAGAAAAAGGTCTACTTAAGATGCCATTTTGCAATAAAATGTTTGATTTATTCTCTATTTATTCTTTAGCAAATCCTTTTCTAAAATCACCCTTAACAATATTGTATGAAGAATGATTTTTGATTGAAATTTTGGATTACAACACAGCAACACAGTTTGTCCATTGCTATTTGTATACTTAAACCATAATCTTTTCATATTAAATGTCCTTCTGTACTCTTTGATATTTAGGCTGGGGAGATTCTGATTTTCAGCATAACCTACTTTTGTGAAAAAACAATGTATAAGTAGGAAGTGAATCAATAAGAATTGGACCAGAGGTTATGGATGGAAACTTCTGGATAATAAACCAACAGAGGAGATGTCTGCATAAGTGGGATTGATGTGCTGCATTGCAACCAACTTCCACTTACTTGTCCTTTAGGAGGCTATTCTGTTTATTCATCAATCTTTAGGGCAAATTTTTCACTGAAGAAAAATCAAACCCTTGAACACAAATGTAAATAGTAAAAGAGATTACTGGGACACCTGTGATATGTTTTAGAGCACAAACCATATGTTCCCCCATCTTAAATCTCAAATTCACCTACTATTGTTAAAATACAAGCTGGTTTGTATTCCCTAGAATCTACTTCTTGTGGTTGCTGAAGCAAGTGTCTGTACATGGATTTAGTGTTCTTGCTTTTTGAGGGACAAGTGCTGGCACATATTTAGTTTCTCTCTCCTTTAATCTCTTTTGCAGTTTCTTGAAATGTAAAGCTAAGCTCTAAAGGGTCCATTCATCATTGTCTCACAGTGCTGCAGCTGATCACACCTGTGTCTCACAGATATGAACTGTGACCAAATCAAAATAACACTGTTTCACATACTGCATCCGTGGAAGTGGGCAAAAATGGGAAAGATGAATTGTGCCATGGTAGGATGACAATTTTATAATAATACAGAATAATAAAAGAAGGGAAAAGGAAAATAGGAAAAGAAATTAAAAGGAAAAGAAGGAAAATAAGTGAGAAGAGCAGGGGG